>UFQX01000053.1:1477231-1578741 GCA_900497675.1 Arapaima gigas
CCCCCCCCCCCCCCCCACCGTGTGTTGAACATGTCCCTTAGTATCTAAACTCTCTATATTGGAATTATCGCTATTATGACTCTTGAAAATTAATACCTAAACATCAAACGGAAACTTTTGGAATAAAATCTAAAGCTTACCCATAATTTAAAGCAATGCAAATAAAAATCTAAATAATTTTTAAAAATCTACTATTAAATACCGTAGTGTACTGTAATTTTAAAAAAATACAGTTTGTGTTGTAATAAACTGTATTGTATACTGTTGTATACTCCTGGGCTGGTGTCTTATCAGCTCATTTCACATTTTTAAAATAAACCTGTTTATTTGAATGCTGGTTGTTGTGTCAAACAAAGAGGTGGACACAGCAGGTCCTTTGACACAAGTCTTTATTCAACATCTCATAACACTGAACTTCCGCCATAAACTCTACACACGCTCCCTCTCTTCCCCTGCGTAACACAAGGACACTGTGGGAGGGACTAATGTGAAATGTCCTGTACTGTACTATGTGTTATACAAATGAATGACAATATTAAGCTTTTTTTAATTAGGTAACTGGTGTTTGAATCATGCTTAAATCATGGGTTGATAGTTACATAGGTATTTTTGTGATGGCCTGGGAGCGCATTATTTATTTTTTTCCTTTTTAAAATAGTGGGAAATAGCATTCGGTATCTGACAATTTCAGGGATAAATTATACTTGGATACCAAGGGATTACTGTGCTGTAATGTAAATAAACAATAAAATAATATGTTGGATACATTATGTATCTTTTGCTGAATGATGAAGAGATGATAGAAATAATGTAAAACGATTAAAAAAACGCGAACAAGAGACACGATCCTGGTCTGAAATCTGATGGAAGCTTCTTGCTGAAAACTTAAGGCCAGAGATACTGCTCCATGGTAATTCCCACTTTTAACTTGATCAATAATGAAACAAAGCTGGGAACCACTGAGCATTTCTGCTGAATGCATACATAATGGCAGTTAACACACTCAAAATGGTTGACAGACACTTCTCTGGAATTAAAGTTGTATTAATTTCCCGTAATACTGCAAGCAATACTTTCACATTTCTAACACTGTGTCCTTTTGCTCTGTCTTGCACACAACTTAAGCTTTTTCCACTAGCATGAGCTTTGAAATTTTTTCACATGCAAGTTTGTTACAGCAGGTTTTTGATTTTGATAGTAAGAGTATGCACAGCTAGGGACCTTTGTAGTAAATTCAAATGGCCATGATGTTTGTGTATCTTGATGTTTGTATTGTTGTGTTGTTAATGTGTTGTATTGGCTTCTCTGCCCCCTACCCCCACAGCTGGACCGCTTCATTCCCATTTCTAAGCTCAAGTATTATTTTGCTGTTGACACAGTCTACGTGGGAAAGAAGCTGGGACTTCTTGTTTTCCCCTATATGCACCAGGTAATGGACCTTTCAGAAACCTTCTTGGATTATAGATATGTTCTGTTGAAAAAGTGCTCAGTTTTTTCTTTAAAATTTTAACTGCTATCTTGCCTGAAGTTACTAAATAGTAGAGTTGTTTTAGTTTCAGTGAAGCTGACCTAAAAATTATGTACTTATTTAATATTCTGCTAGTAAAAAGTAAGCAACAAATAAGAATATAGTGCTCATTGAAGTATGTAATACAACATTATACAGACAAGTCACATTCTTTGCATCCATTATCAGTAATTAATTGTCCAGGGCAAGGTTGAAGTGTTCCACAGTACCCTGTAAACATGGGGTGTGAGACAATATGCCCTGGATATGTCATAATTCCAGCTCTCTCTCTCTCACAACCCCCCCCCCACACACACATACACACACACACACAATCATCCTTTGATTTGCGCATCTAATTGGTTCAGCTTAGTCAGCTTAAAATGAAGAGATGCAATTGGTGGTGGAAGAATGCTGAACAAGTCTACTTTAAGTAATGTAGAACCATAACATAAAATTCTCATCCAATGACCACTCGTGAACAAGATAATTACATATACACCATCTTAAAGACATAACAGTGGGAGCTTTTGAACTTCTACCTTACTTGGGATCCAGCACTCCTTGTCATAATGCCAACTTCTTAAAATGTATACACTCTATATTGAATGCCCATTATATAACACGCAGCTGGGTGCATGCAGGCATGTGCACGCACAGGCATGCGAACACGCACACGGTGTGCAATTAGTTTTTTTTTTTTACATTTTTACATGCGTGGATGAAATCATGATGTTGAAATTTTTAGTCTTTTTCTTCACTTTTTTTTCCTGGAGCATGTTGCATCAAGCAGATGAGGTTGATTTTTAATGGTATTAAAAATCAAATTGGGTTCTTAAAAAAGCGTCACTCGAGAGATTGCTGTATATAATTTAATACATGTTCAGAAAATGTATAACCTAAGAGATGTAAATTAAAAAATATATATAAAATAATATAAAACATGCACACCCACATAAATATATAAATATATTCATATATTTCCTTGATATATATCCTAGAAGAGGCTGTGTGGTACTGTTGTTTTTGCACTACAAAGTTGTAATCATGGAAAACTGGTGTGCCAGCTGGGGACAACTTCTCAGCAAAGCGCCAAACCGCAATGAGATGAGAGGTAATTGAATCAGGGATTTGTCTTTCATTTCTCCTAGGAAGACTGGAACGAATTAGATGCTAAAGTCTGTGAGGATATGTTAATTTCTCTATAGGATGCTGCCCAACACACACGTGTAGATTAAAAATTACTGACAAAGATATTAAGATAAACCACCAAGCAAACCTTTTAAAATGATAAAGGCGAAGACCTCCCAAGTTAGATATTTTAATGGCTGGTTTTATATATCTCCATTTGAATGGAACCACCAAGGGGTGGAATTTGGTCCAGTATCATCAAGGTGACTCACAGTGGATTAGGGAAAAGTTCTAAAGTAATTAATTTATATAAATAATTTAAATTTAATTGGACAAAGTCCTGAATGTAGAAGTAATTTTTTTCTATAAAATTCTTACAGTGGTATAAGGACCAACAAATTATGTTAATTTGAAATAAACTGAAGTTTTGCAAATTTGTTGTGGGCTTTTGAGTTGTGTTGTTTGCCAATCGGTGTGGCTGTTCGGAGTGTACTTGCTGGTGCTGGTTTAAAGTGATTGATTTTTCTGTTTGTAAGTCTTCTGGGAATGAATTGCTTGTTCTGGTCCTGGTGTGTCAATACAATAGTTAGAGCATCACTTTCTCCTTGAAGGACCCAGGTTTGAATCCCCATTTTCACTGTAGTAATGTTGACCAAGACAGTCACTCCTATTGCAAGATCGGATTTAATTATCTGATTTTGATATAACAGCATGAATAAATAAATGTTTAAACTTGTACTATGCATTTTTTGCCCATGTCTATGTGCTGTGATACAGATACACATTTCTGAGTGTAAAGAAGAGTTCTGGTCATCCAAGTGGAGATCTCTAGAACAAAAGGATACAGGCTGTTGTAAAGTGCTTTGAAAGAAACATGAGAACAAATTGTCAGAAAATACATGTTTCATTATTTTTATGTGGTTTATCATTTATATTTATACAATTGTAAAACCTATTTATATGATGTGCTCTGTCTTATTATTATTATTGTTATTATTATTATTATTACTATTATTATTATGCTATAGCTGACTGTGTTGTCTGTTTGGAGACTGCTGTGCTGCATAGAAGCTGTTGGCATGCTGCCTTGTTTGGTCTGGTGAGGCTTTCATTAACCCCAGCTTTGTGTGAGGTTTACAAAGATTGTCTTTCAATTGAACTAGTTTTAAGCCCTTTGTTTAAAATGTAACTTTTCCTTTCAGTTTTTATTGCAAAAGGATTAATAATTCTGAGTTTTAGTTGTAAAGCGTCAGTTTTTACTTGGCCATGTTTCTGGGGAGACTACGAAGATTTTGGGAAATGGCCACCTTCTATTGTGGTGTTTACTCAAGAGGCCTTGCATAACTAGCTCTCATGGTTTGTGGCCAACAGAATTGGGAAGTTAGCTATCAGCAAGACACTCCTGTGGCTCCCAGATTTGACATCAACGCCCCCGATTTATACATTCCCGGTGAGAATCATGCAGGCGTCAGTGTGAGATTTATTTCTCAGACTGTTTCTCTCTCCAGATACTTTACTTTCCTTTGTGTTTATTTGACAGCAATGGCTTTTATCACATACATCCTGGTGGCGGGTTTAGCACTTGGAACCCAGGACAGGTGGGTAGGCCAAACTTTACCTTAAAGCATGAAGTTCTCATTTCTTTTACTCATCACATTGCTGCAACATTTGGATGATACAGTCTGATTCAAGAACCTCATTAAATGTTATTTGGTTGTTCTTGAGTTAGCAGGGTATTTAAGTTTTACATTTAATGCTTAATACAGCATTTTTATATTTCACCTGAAGGTTGTTTGCGAGAGTAAGAGGGAAACTGACATGCCAGAAGTGCTGCTTGGCTCCCTTCTGGCTTTCTGTCCTCACTTTCTCCAGGTTTTCCCCTGAAATACTGGGCATGCAGGCCAGCTCAGCACTGGTGTGGCTCATAATTGAAGTCTTGGCCACACTGCTGAGTCTTTACCTTGTCACGGTAAACACGGACCTCACCACCATTGATCTTATCGCCTTCTCTGGATATAAATATGTAGGGTAAGGACAAAGACCATATGCTTTTAAAAATAGTATGTCTGAAAGGTTTTACAAAAGCGATCAGGAATAGTGCTGGCTGACCGTTGTGGGGTTTTTTTAAGATCCTAACTGTTGTTTTCACCTTTTAATTATTGTGCTTTTATCTTACCTTTTAGATTGATCATGTAACATGTTATATAGAGAATGATTTTGGTGAAAATGGTGACTAAATGATTTCTCATGATCAAATGCATTTCAGATATTAGCAAATTAGAGGTTTAATAAATGGTAAAGTGATACATTTTAACAATTTATTAATGTTGTCTCTCCACAGAATGATAGTAGGAGTGTTAGCAGGGTTGCTATTTGGAAAGACCGGTTATTACTTAATACTACTTTGGTGCTGCGTGGCCATATTTGTGTTCACGGTAAGTCAACAGATTGAGCTGAATTCAAACTGGTGTTGTTGTCTTCCTGAACATTTACAAAATTAACCTCACTAACAAATTTATGTTTTCTTAGTACTATTATTCTTTCTTTAAACATTTTATATGTTTAAATGTTAAGACTTCTTTAAAGGAACTTAAGAAAGGGGAATTGACTACAATTCCTTATTTTAATTTTCCCTCTGCTTGCATTTAATTTTAAGCCGAACAAATTAATATTCAGTATCAATAGAAAACAATGAGTGGATTTAAATGCGTTTACTGTGCTGAGCCACACATCACCAGCATAGCAAAGAGCAAATCTTCAGAAGCGCATTGCTCTCAGAAAAGGTCCAGTGCCGTGAATTTTTTAATATCTTGCCTTTGGCTGCATGCGCCATCCCTCGGGTCTGCCAGGAGGCAGAGGGTTAGCCGCCGCATGATGCTCGCCGGCTCTGCCTTTTCTCTCTGTGAGTTAGCTGGCAGCGCGCGGCAGGGTTCAGCGCCAGCTGGAGGAGCGGCGCCTCATCTGTCAATGTTGGTGACCAGCACCTTGCCGGCACCTGACAGATTGATTAGACCCTGTGTGCTGAGCAACCGAGGGGCACATCCCTGCTGGTGATGCCACCCTCAGCACTGAAGCAAAGCCAAATTTGTTCCGCCATAGTGCTGCTGCTGTAACACGGTGAATGACACGGCCCAGATTCAAAGCACACCGGGGGCTGGTGGCACAGTCTGAGCACATAGTACTGTTTTACCGGTACGTTCTAGTCTAACTTTGTTTTTTGTGACATGGGGATAGCCTTATGATGAAGCAGGCAATAAATAATGATTTTTCTTGGCTTATGTTTGCTCTTTGCTGATATGTGATGGCAGTGTGTACCTCTGTGGTTTTTTCCAAGATTTTATTAGTCTTGGTTTTTTTTTAGATGTGTGTTGGTACAGCTACACCTGCTGAAAAACACCACATCTTGAGAAACTTGAAAGACACAAATGATATGATTGCAGATGTTTACACCTATTGCCAGGTGTAAATATAGTGATATCCACTTGAGACAAGCACCACCTAATCATGTTACATCACAGGGGTTATAGATCTCTAGTTTCAGCATCTGCAACTTTGATTTTTTTTGTGATACTAATGAGAATTTGCCTGTCTAGCTAAGTCATGTTTGTTTTTGAGTATCAAATTTGTGCTTATGAAATTTTACATTTTCTTCTGGGATCTGAGAATTTTCTTCAAGGGCTTGAGGTTGTATTATAGGTTTGCATCATGAGCCTTTGTTTATGGGTATAGAGGAACTTGCTGAGTTATGTATGTCTGTCTGTCTGTCAGATTCGCACTTTGAGACTGAAGATCCTCTCAGAGGCTGCAGCGGAGGGCGTGCTCGTCCGGGGGGCCAAAAACCAGCTGCGGATGTACCTAACCATGGCCATTGCTGCCGCCCAGCCCATCTTCATGTATTGGCTGACCTTTCACCTCATTAGATAGAAGGACCAGGATAAAGGGGTGGATTCGCAGATGGAACACTACCTCTGAAGAACCTCTCTGCTTTCATCGCCAAGAAACAAGGCATGAAAACAAAGTCAAAAGGCATTAGCTTCACAATAAAAATTAATGTCTTGACTGTTGTTTTCTGTTGGTTTTTGTAACTGCTGAAAATTGATCATTTGGATCTATAGTTTAAGGCAAGAAAGTGTTTTTTTTTTGTTTTTTTTTTTTTATTTTAGGCTGCATATGTGAACAGTAATCGCACAAACCATCCATTTCAAAATGACCAAGATGCTGAGGTTTTGGAACAGGACAAGCCAAATGAATTTTACTTTTTGCAGTTTTCCCACAAAAAGATTTCAACCTCTCTTTCAATGCCTGAATAATGATGTTGTGTAGTGTGTGTTGCATCTGCGATGTTGGCAACCATTGTCTTACCAGTAATTTACCCAACAGTGGTCTGTATGTATACTGTATACTGCTGACAGCAGTGTTTTTACTCTGTTTATGTTGCTTCCAGTAAGACTTGTTGACAGAACTGTTAGCAATACTGAACTGCATTTTTATATGTTACTGCAACTATTACTACTTAAAGAAATCTATACATAAGGAAACTGATCATTTTTGTGTCACATATAAAATATCCATTAATGATGTATTAGAATTGGACCTTAATGTTCCTGCGGTGCTTATGGAGGAAAAGGAGCCTTTAATCTGCAGTGGAGGGGCGACCTGCCTCTTGTCTTGTGGTTTGAGGATAATTCAGTTTGTGAGTGTGTTTGTGGTGCAGCTAGAAAAGGTAGTTCTAGTATGTTCTGTGGTACAGTTTGAAATAAAGAAGATTGGTAGATCAGATGGTTGAGTTTGCCATGGCATTTTTGGTACATTTCCAGACATCACCAGAAATGCAGCTCAGCAATCGGCTGTCAAGCTATTTAAAAATGTACTGCTTAACATTAAACTAAATCCAAAAACCACTGGCTTTTTTAAACTATTGTTCTAACAGTGCAAAATAAACAATTTCAGATTTTTATTTGACAAAATGACAAATACATGACAGCCAGAGGTGTTCAGAATGCATTGGCTTACTGTCTGTATGCCATCACTCAGTTTAATGGTTGCAACTGGTAAATGTGAATTTTTATTGTCCACATTTCTTCTTGTGCACCAGTTTATTTGCAGACAAATGTTTGAACATGTATACCTAATTGACAGATTTACCATCCACGTTTTACTATATATGCACATTGTGTGCTTTCTCGAGTGAAGTATATAAATTTATGGTGGAAATGATTTTGCATCATCTTTCTGGTGTTGCTGAATGTGTGTACATTAGCTATGCAGACAGTGATGACTTTTTATGTAATATTTGTTTGGACAGTGGAATTATAGAAAAAATGCATCAAATAAATTTTTGTCAAAGTTCTTATAGACTTCATAAAATGTGTTCTTTAAATTATGTTTGGTTGGAAATGTATTTTGATTAAGGTAAGCACTGGGAAATATTTCAAATCCATATTTAGTAATTTGGTAAAGCTTAAACAGACCAGTGCCAGGTTTCTCTGCCCTTGATTTCAGTATGGTTGTAATGGCTTCCAGAATTATATCATGAAAATGTGTATCTACCCAGCCTCATCCTGGATGTGCACTGGTTTTGCTGGACTCCGCAGGTTTGAGCGGAGCAGCATCTTTCTGCGTGACCTACACAAGTGCTGCTTCTTTCCTAATATTGTAATGGGTGGATTGCAGCTTGGCCACCTGAAATAAAAAGGGCCTTTAAGTACTTTGAATATCAAACTGTATTCGACTGTAAGGTTTTTTTGGTCATTTTTATTTTAGGCAGTACATTTATGAAGCCTTTTTGTAGCCATAAGATGATGCCTTCAGTTTGTGGACAGTTACTGTAAATGTTTTATCATTTATTCCTATAAAAGCTGAACATAATCATTTGGACAACCCAAGATACAGTGCACTAAAATGTGGGATTTGAGTATCATCTTTTTGCTTTGTGGCAGAGTAAATTCATCAAATTTTACAACAATTTTATTGTAGCAAGGAAAAAAAATGCTGTTCTTTCGTTATAAATTACACTGTTGAACGGTATAGCCAACATGCAATAGCAAAACACTGCATTTGTCAAGCAGTCTTAATACTTCACTGAATGGATGTGCAAAGCTGCGTTTTGAGTAGTTGTGCACAAAATACCAAATCATTTAAAAATGTCTGTATGCAATTTTTGGTCATAATTGTTGGTGTCATAATTTATTCATGAAAATTAAAAGCGACATATCTTGAAGAGAATTTCTGAAGTTATTTGCTTCATTGTTGTCGTGAATCCATGTTTTTGCTAGTGTAATGCTTTGGTTTTTATTCTTAAAAGCCATGATAAATGTTCAAGGTTTGTTGAAATGTATAATTATCACTTAATGAAATCTCTGACATAAGTACATAACAAAATATTGAAGGAAAATATTACTTATTTCTAGATGGTGAGAAAGAATATTACCTTTGGATCCTATAATTTGAAAAGACTAATGAATGGTAGACCTTTAGAATCATGCAGAAAAGCTGCAGGAACCCCATTATATTTGTTCTCATTTTTAGGAGTCCAAGCAGTCAAGCAAATGGAACCCTGCTGTTTTTGTCCTATTATTTTTGTTATTTTTCTACCATTTAGAGTAGCAAAATGTCTAGGAAGGAAAAGCTCCAAGTTCTACAGCTGTGAAACATGGAAGATATGTTTGAAAACTGCTTGAAAATCCAGGCTCTACTGGCTAGAACCAACCTTTATACAGATTTGGGGAACTTAACCTATCTTAGTTCCTAGCTTAGTTCCACCATACACGTTTAGTGTCAGTTGGCCATTAGGGGGCGCAGTGTCATTAAAGTATGTTTTGTACAAGTATATCTCCTGCTAAAATTTACTGTAAAATCATGAAACTTCAATCAATAGATACATCTCTGTATGCAGAATAGCTTTGCCTCAAGAAGCAATATCTGCCACCATTTTGATTTTCCACCATTTTGAGTTTTCTCCCCAACGGTTTACCGCCTGCTTTGGGTCCTGTCAAAAGATGGGCTTCAGACGGGTTATTGATTGTAAATTGTTCTTAAGTGTCAAGGACATGAACTGTCCAGTCAATTCGCTGCCTTGTACACCTTGTGCTTCCTGCACTGATGGCTGTAAACCAGGGAAGTGGTCATTAAAAATGTTTGAAAGTTCTCAGGGACAGAAAAACATTACAATGCATGTCGCAGTTGAAAGAAGTTGTCCACTGCAGACTTGCAGAGTGTCAGTGGTCCCAGAAACAGGGTACACCCTGAGTGGACATGAGTCACACACCCACACGTACGCATACATTAACCGCAATTCAGTCACATATTCTCCTGAAATACATATCTTTGGACTGTGAGAGGCCACTAGCACTGACAGGGAAAACATTCAAACTCCACGCAGACTGAGCAGAAATTTCAACTGACATCCGACGTCACCTTGTCACTGGGTCCCAGCGCTGCCTTCACATTGCAGTCTGGTCCCCTCCTTTTCCCTGATACAAATAAAACACACACCTCTGGAAATAGGCCGACCTGTGAGGTAAATTTCAGCTGTTGCAAGTTGGCGGAACATGTACAGCAATCTGACAATATGCAATGCAAATATGTTGCTTTAGTGTCATTTATGAAAATATTTAGAAGTGAATTTTGGATATAAGCTGTGCATTACAGCAGGCTCACTGTGACCTTCACTTAACACAGCGTACAGCAGTATGAACCAAATTATAACAGCGTGATGTAGAAGAAGTGGGAGGCGGAGCGGAGCCTAAGGGGGGGGACTGCGGCTTGTCACCCGTGGACTTCCTTAATTCCTGCTCCATGAACTGTTGCGCTGCTAATGGTGCAGCTTCTCATTTCAAAGACTAATTTACCAGCCGTGCTGGAGCTCGGAGGAGAGAGGGACCTGGGCGAGTAAGGAGGAAGCCTCTTCCCTCCCCTCTTTTACTGGCTTTACTTGATCACTTTGCTTTAAGTTCATGGGCTTCACTGTTTCTTGATCTCTAGAGTATATCCAGCCTTTTGATGTATGTTGTGTGGCGCCTCCCATCCCACTCATGGTCACAAGGCTTTGGACAAGTAACAGTAAAAATTCCTTCTAAATGTACTTTATGATGTCTTTTTTTTATTAGTCTGTGCTTTAATTCCAGCCAGTGTTTATCTTCCTCAGATACATAACAGACATTACATCAGTTGCTTTCTAATCAAAGCCTGAACGTATTGAAGAATAAACACAATTGATAAGAAAAGTGGAAAAGGTTCATTTGCAGGCAAAATTAATCTTTTTCATTCTTTTCTATAAATTCCATAGATCAGTCTAAGTTGTAAGTGTGAGTTACAGTTTTCTCAGTTGAAAATCCATTGACATCAGTCCACATCACTTAAAGTTGAATAATACTCCCATTTTAAAACAATAAGCTGATAAATTGTCTTCTACACAGAGAAGCTGCAGCTGGAACTTTCCTTGGAAGTGAAATGCTGTTAATGAACCACATAATTGTATCAAATCACTGCAATATACGTAATATAACTACCACAATGATTGCATATTTTTTTTATTTTAGCTGTTCTCTCATACTAGCTAAGACACAATTCATGTGCACTGATTGAGGGTTGCAGCTTAGGAAGCTCACAGGGAAAGGAGAGAAGAATGCCAAGGGTAAAATGTTGGTGGCGAGCAGGAGGTGATGAAAAATGGGAAATGTCCAGCCGCTGACAACATTGCCTTGATCCCCTAGATTGAGGCATTGCATTATGGGTGTGTGGTTTGCTGGGCTGAATCCACACATCTGTTCCTGTGATTGTCATTCAGCTACAAAGGGGGTGGGCTGTTTTGGTTTGAAACGGAGCCTGCTTAGAGGAGGATGATAAATGGGGGGAGACATGAGGAGCTGAGTTAGTGGGGAGCAGTGGAGGGGGTCGCTGTATTCAGGAACGTCACACTCTGTAGGCCTCCAGCTGCGTGAGAATGTTCTGCCCTGCTTTGTTGTGGAAATTAAACTGAAACGGAGGTGCTGGGAGGGAGGGGGGGTTAAAACAGGCAGTTATAGTGTGGCAGGGGACTATCCCTTTGTCCATGGTCCCTGGGGAGATGTGTGTTTAGAGGGTGTTGGGGAGGCGGGAAAGGCGGTTTGTATGAGGTGCACATTAACAATTCTGATGCACAGTTCAATAGATGTAACTACATCCATATGATCACATTAGAAAGTTTCTTTTTCAGATGCTAAGGTGACAGAATGTGTGAATGCAGAATTTCAGATCTCTGTATGGATGCCGTATCACTCAACCATCAATGAGTGCTTATCCAAAGGCAGAGTCTCAGTGGTCTGGAACCTAGTCCATAAGCAAAGGGTGTGAGGCAAGGTACATCCCAGATGGGAATGCTAGTCCACTGCAGCATAGCCCACACAGTCACAAACACTGCAAGCAATTTAGAGCCACCAAAATCACCTGAATCATGTGTCTGTACTGTGAGAGGAAACCAGAGCACCTGCAGGAAATCCACAGAACCAGGGGAGAATGTGCAAACTCCATATAGGCTAAAGATCACTTACACTCAACTGCCTAGCTCAGGTGCCACCGGTTGTGTTGCCCGTTGTCACCATGACCTCCCCAGATACCCCCCCCCCCCGCCCCACCCAGATGCCATATCTACAATATCTCATTGCTGTAACGTGCAACATTTGTTATCCAACAAACAAAATTACATAGCTAATTTACATATACGTTGTTAAAGCATAAAAAGTACAATATGAATTTGAAGTGGGAAAGAAAAACAGTAAACAAGTAGACAACAAGGTCTAAAAAATGCATCTGTAACAACCGTTGATGCAATAGACCCTGAGGGAGGGGTGCTCTTCTGCTGTTCACCTGTCTGGAGAAGGTACAGTAACATTCACCCTTGACAAATAACTTTCAAATAACTGTGGTGGACTTGACCTCTGGTAGTAATGAATTAGCCTTAGGGAAATGGTAGCATACCTGGAAAATGGTTTCTAGACAGCAACCTGTCTAAAAATCTGACTAAAGAGCTGACTTTCATTAGAAGGGGGTCAGTGCCATCATCTTCACCCATGAGGCCAAGTTAGAAGGAATAACAACCTTCAGGTTTCCTGGTGTTTGCAATATGAAAAAAAAACAGCTGTGGTCTAAAAACACAATTTTTGTTAAAGACACACCGGCAAACTATTTACCTCTACAAACAAAAACTGACACGGCCTTCCAAACACAGTGTAGATTTCGCAGGAGTGCTGTAAAGATCAGGCTAACAGCTGTATCCCGTGTTATCAAATGTTATCACGCGTTGGGAATTCCACTGACCTTAAGGCCATTCAGCGTGTTGGTACAAAAGCCCAGCATCTCACCGGCAGAGTGATTCAGTCCATCCGGGACATTTATTATCCCAGTCACCCCTAGTCACAGTCTGTTCACACTTCTACCATCTGGAAGACGTTCCACCAGAGCTTTCAGCCTTCTGCATGAAAAGCATGCGACTGTGGAATAGCAGAATTTGTGTGGTGCTAAAGTACACATGGAGACACATGTCATTTATAGGATTGCATGGTGTACCTTTCCTATATATGCAATCATAATTTTAATTTAATCTGATTTATGTTGCTGCCTTATGTTTATCATTTTTGAGTCAAAAGGAGCTTTATCTATCTATCTGTCTATCTATCTATCTGTTTGTTTATCTATTTAAGCAGACAAATCCAGATGTCTTCCAACAGTCCCTGGCATCAAATTCAAATTTCACGGAAGGAAACCTTTCATTAAAATTGTAGTTAGGCTATTTTGGAATAAATATGTCTTCTTCTTATGTTCTAATTCTGTTAGTGATTAAATGGCGCCGCAGGAAACTGTAACACTGTGTTCCTTTGACAGGTTGTGATTTTAAAATGTATCGAAAACTCCAGTGTGTACTTACATATGTGGGTGTGTATCCTAAGGATATGTTCCATGTAATGCACATTTCCCAACTGTTGCAATTGATTGTCAGCCCCTGTGTGTGCAAAACTTCTGAGAATGTCATAAAGTTGTTTAAAAATGTTTAAAATATTGGAGGTGCAAATACATAATGTTTTGTCCATTTCAGGTTGAGTTTTAATTTCACATAAAAAAACTAACCAAGAACAAGTTACTAACAAAAACAGCAAATAACTTTATTAGGAACATTGTTCTCTGGAAGGACCCTCTCTGTTGCTCTCAGAATAGCCTGAATTCTTGCATCAAATAATTGCTGCAGATTTGTCAGCTGTACATTCATGCTGCTAATCTGCTGTTCTACCACATCCCAAAGGTGCTGTACTGGACTCAGATCTGCTGACTGGAAAGGCCACTGAAGTACACTGAACTCATTGTCATTTTCATAGAACCAGTTTAAGATGTCTTGTGCTTTGTGATACGGCACATTATCATGCTGGAAGTAGCCATTAGAAGATGGGTAAATTTTGGCCAATTTGTGGCTGTGGCTTTCAAATGATACTCAGTTAGCATTAGGGGTCCCAATGTGTGCCAAGAAAACATTCCTCACATTGTTACACCACCACCAGCCTGAACTATTGACACAATGCAGGTTGGGTCCATGACTTCATGGTGTTTACACAAAATTCTAACCTGACCCTCTGCGTGTGGCAGCAGAAATAGAGATTCATGAGGCCAGGTGACGTTTTTCCAATCTTCAAACATCCAGTTTGGGTGAGTCAGTGCCCCCTGTAGCCTTAGCTTCCTATTCTTGGCTGACAGGAGTGTAACCTGATGTGGTCTACTGCTCTTGTAGGCCATCTGACTCCAGGTTCAACGTGTCATTCAATCACAGATGCTTTTCTGCCCACCACTGTTGTAAACAGTGGTTATTTGAGTTACTGTAGTCTTCCTGTCATCAGGAACCAATCTGGCCATTCCCCTCTGACCTCTCTCATCAACAAGGCTTTTCTGCCCAAAGAACTGGTAGAACTCAATGTATGCTTTTTATTTTTTCACACCATTCTGTGGCACTCTGGAGACTGTTGGGTGTGAAAATCTCAGAAGAGCAGCAGTTTCTGAAATACTCAAATCCCCACAGCTAGCACCAACAGCCATGCCATGGTCGAAGTCACTTAAAACACCTTTTTCCCCTTTCTGAAGTTTAACGTGAACATTCACTGAAGTTCATGACCTTCATGATTTGATTAGCTGATGAGATAATTGCATAAACAAGCAGATGTACAGGTGTTTCTAATAAAGTGGCCAATGAGTATGTGCATTTGTGTATGTATAAAAAAACCCATATAGACAGAGAGCTGTATGTCAGTGAATTTATAGCCATCTGTTTGATATTTAATATGAAAAAATAAATTTTACTCCCAGACACAAATTTCCCATGTTCTGCCATTTAGTGAATAAAAATTATATGATGATCTGGTGACTTTCCTACACAACTAATGAGCAGCTGGGCAGAACGGTAAAAGGTAATAGTGGATAATGGGCCTCGACGACAATTCAGACCCTGCTGTTATGCCCCTGAGGGAAGCGTTGCTGCTGCTGAGCTCCTTTAGATACATTTCACTCGTCTAAATGGGATTTTTTTTCCAGAGAAAGCAGTATTTCTTGCATTGAAGGATAACATCTAGCATAGGTAAAGATAAACAGATAAACATTTTATTAGATTGCCACCCTCAGTTTGCAGTGTGCTTTAGCCGCCTACCAGTCTTTCTCCCACAGAGCTTTCAGTTCCTTTATCTCGGCGTGTTTGGGGTTATTCAGCCCTTCGCGCTCCATCAGCGCATTGATAGGAGGCACAATGCTAGCAGCCAGGGCCATACAGCAGCACACAACTACTGTGACCTCTGACCCCACACAGCTGCTTCTGAGGCTCTACCTTTCCCACAATCCAAGGGAATTCGAGGGAAACGGGGAACAAGTGTTTTGCATCTGAATGCTTGAGCAGTTGAAACTCTGTCTGAAGAAAACTCTCAAACACTCTGTGCTTAACATTCAAAATATTCAGATGATTTTCAGTCCATCCATCATTTACACTGTGGCTGACTGCAGACTGATGGCATTTTAATATCCCCCAAAGACCCAGCAAAAACAAAGTTTTCAATACATTTCGAGGATCTCCTGGAAGATGTCCAAGCCACACCCCCAAAACATGTGGTATCATTTAAAATCGTAGAATGTCCTTTAAAGTTGCATAATGGGTCGGCATTGCACCTTTGTACAGATGGGTAGACACATGTAGACATACGACTTCTGCAGCGGAAAACAACGAACAGCTGGTTCTCAAAAGAACGTACTGTTAATGTTGGAAAATATAACTTTGCTTTTAACCAACTAAATTTTCATGGTTAAATGCTTCTGCATAATATTTGAGGAATGTTGACTATGACTTTCGGAATAGATTGCGACATTTCAAGTGCAGTAAAATGCAAATGAACTGCATTTAATTAGATACGATTCTTAGATCAAGGCAGCAGATGTAGTTCAAACAATGATATATTTTGCTGGAGCAAAAAAATCCCTTCCACTGGGGGTGGGCTACAATTACCAGAAAACTTACAGATGAAGAGTTGAAGAGTCACCTTCTGCACACTATATACACCTGAATGCACCTATTTTGTACTACATGAACAACGTGTGAGAAATAAGCAAATGTCTAAAACTGTCAACAAATAAACCTGGGATGAAACAAATGGAAAGTGAGTGAAATAGGTGAACGGGGTGTATAGTTCTCATTTCGAAACATGATTACTATTGATAGTAGTAAGAGTACGCTTGCGGCAGTAGTTGATTATCATCATTTTGGTAATATGACAAGCATACTGTACTAAACATTGTGGCAAATGAGCCCTTTGTAGCAAATGAGTTGTTTGCACATCTTCTATTGAACAAATTAATGAACGAGACAGCGAATGAATAATTACGCTGAAAGGACCCAAATGACTGGAGTCACTGCAAAGGACCGGCCCTCCTGATGTTCCCATAGAGTGACAGTTCTACATGAACAAAACCTTTATACAGAAATGACAGCTGTAAATACAGCTTGTATGATGGGTGTCCCAAGGATGGATCTTGTAGATGCTGGTCTCCAGAAGAGGGTTAACAAAGTATATTTTTCAGTTTTTCTTAGCTGACACTGGTGTGAAGTAAACACAAGATTTCTTATTAGGCAATTTTAAGGGCCTACAAGGGAGTGAAAAAATTAAACATTTAAAAAGAAGAAAAAAGGAAAAAAGATTGTGAGACAGAAACTTAATGCAACTAAGACTTCAAAATTACATTTTAAAACATAATTTTAGAATATCAAATCATTTTCTAAAAAAGTTCCTTTCTTCTGCTTCTATTTTCAGCTTTAATGATGTCCTCAAAGGCCATATTGCACAATATCACTCTCAATGCACAGAAGAACCAAAGAATAAAGTGGATATTGTCAATAGACATAATTTTAAAAAAGTAAATAAATAACTTTATTAGATTTATAACCAGCATTAGGTCAGTGACACTGCAAACATGTCTGCTTACATATTGCACGGGCTGAGGGTCAGATGGTATCACAATTATGATCACGTAGCCCTGTCTAGTGAGTTCTAAAAGGGTGTCCAAACATTCCAGAATTCACTTAATATTCATTTTTTGAGTGGCAGAAAATTAAACAATTCAATATATTTACAAAGGGAACATCAGGTGTACACCAAAACAGTAAAATATATTTCCTTGCCAAGTATGCTAGTTGAAACAACTTAAACTCCATGACTTGATCAAAAAGAGAATTTGTGTTGTGGTTCGGCTCAAACCAAACTTTATTTTAAAGGTCTTTCGGATGGTTGAGTGAACTCCCTCCCAGTAAGCTTATATCCTATCCCAGAATAAATGTCTCAAAGTGCAGCTTTGCATTTAAAAAAAGCATCTGCAATGATTCTAACAACCTCCCATGAAGACCCAGTGGGAGAAGGTAAATTCTGAATGAGCCTGAAGTTTTGCTCCTGGATGCCTAGGGAGGTGTTAGCAGGGAAATCTTTGCTGCACGTAGCTGACCATGCATGCTCACTGAAAGACAAATCTAAGTCACGTTCCCATGTCTCTCTGTCTCCCTCAGCACAGGAATTATTGCCAATGCTAGTTAAAATGGAATAAAATGCAGAAGTTGAAAAACTAGAACTTTGTGGCACTGAGTTCCTTCTTCACTTCAGTTAATTCTGTCCAAAGACTATTCTCCTTGTGTGAGGTTGTAACAAAATGAACATTTCTAGATATTTGTAGACGTGTGTATTGGGTAAGGCAAATTTATTACTTAGGTATTGGAAACTCACTATTGTTTGGTCTGCAAAAAAATGCAATATATCCAATAACCCTTCAGACAAATTTTTCTGGAAACCAGTTTCATAATACTGCGGGAGGACTCTGGGTAGAGAGTAGCGATCAACATAATTCAACTGGCGTTTACTTCTTTTTCTGCATTTTGGAGGGCAAGTGCCTAAGACTTACAAACACTACAATCCAGCACTGTCTAAAAGGACGTATAGTATTTTACCATGTTTTATTTGAGTTTTACTATGTTTTCCTAGAATTTTTAATTGAAATGATTTAATATGAGCTCTGTATTCAGTAGTACTGCCTTCCTGCGGCAGCGAGTGGGGTCATACGTCCATATCCTCAACTGCTAGACTAGGTACTACGTACTCTTGGTGGTGAAATAGGCTATCAGTAAAGGTTAAAAATTGCATTTCTACATTTGCTAGCAAAATTTGACCTTTTTTTTCTTTTTTAGTACTTGCTGATATGAGGAAGAACATACCAGCAATGCTACAGAGCATCAGTGTATTGTGGGGAAAAGCAATGGTCTTGCCCATTAATCAAATTTACAGCTCCTCTGTGCCCTCTTTGGCCTCTGAAAGGCAGAAGATTCTCATCTTCCCCATAAACACACACACACACACAGACTTGCAGTCAGAAAAAGATATGCATAGTCTGTTTATTCAGCATGGCTGCAGATGTCCATAAATTACTCTTTGTGTTGGTGCAGGATTGAGGGGGTTTAGGAGTGGAATGAAAGAAGAATGTAGAGGAAGTGGGGGGAAGGCGAGAGAACGAAGAAGAAAAGAACCTCAGGATGAAGCCTCCAGCTGAATTACAACTAGAATTGTGCTGGTTGTTCAGGCACTTCCAGCCCACGGTAGATACACAAACATGATTTTATGTCCCAGCGAGCCTGAATCAGCAGAAGGCACCTACATTTTGGTGGGGTGTAATATCTCCCAACATTAAATACGCTGTAAAGAAATGAGTCCGGTTTAGTCAGGGTCTCTCTGGTACTGGCTCAAATGTCAGCTTTCTATCTTTCAGCATGACTCTTTCACAGAGAATGCTTATTTTATTGTTTTCAGAGATATATGTGGGATGAAATTTTCCTGGGACACACAAACAATGGAGGGGCCTGACAGCAATTAAACACAAAATGATTAAGTTAAATGAAAATAAGCCACAAATTGTGGCATTCTTGTAGGAAGATGCAGAGTTGTGGCTCCACTTGCTGTCTTAGTCATTTGTTCTTATATTTTCCCTTTATAAGGAGGTAGGATGCACAGCTCTGAATCAGAAGACAGCTCTCAGCTCCTCTTTGAGGGCACTGCCTCAAGCACAACGTCTGGGTGCCAGAGGTGAACAATGCACTTGGGACCAGATTGCCCTGAGCTGGAAGCAGAGCAAGAAGTACGGCTGCATTCTTCCACTTAAAGATGGTCTTTTAATACAGAATAATCCCAATGGATTTAGCTGTGGAAACATAATATAAAGAATAAAATAGAGGCTGTAAGAGGTCACAACCCTAGACGACACATAATCAATACCAAATCATGACATAGTACAGTTAATTCAAGTACCTACATGGAAGTGTTTAATGCAATAGCAGTGCTGATTTACCTCAGTATGGTCCATAATCTGAATACCATCTTCTGCTTGGCACCTTTAAGAAGAAAGGTTAAATAGCAAAGTTTTCATTCAGGGTTTAGCGACAGAGGATGTGTTTAACTCGTGAACACGAGCAAGTACAATATTCCATAGAAATGGACCACTGAATGAGAAGGTTATACTGCCTTAATTTTAGCAAGTATCCGTACAATGAGAAAGCCAATATCCCGCGAATTCAGCAATTTCGAATAGAAGTGTGGGGAAAAGATCGTACTGATATGGCAGTGCATGTTGATTTAGTCCCTTAAGATTGAGGGGAAGGGTTTTAAAATTCAGTTCTATATTTTTACAGGAAGCCAGTGTAAGAAGGCGATTAGAGAACTGATATGTTCATATATCTTAGTTGCAGTGACACCTCGTGTAGCTGCCAGCTGCATTTTGCACCGGTTGGAGACACTTTGGGGAAGCTAGATAGCAGAACAGTATGGTAATATAATCTTGGATTTATGAATATATGAAACAACTTTTCCACCTCCTTAAAAAGACACCCTTGAAAGTATTTTTAAACCTTTAAACTGCTTACGTTCTGCAGGGGGAAAAAAATGACGATCTAGATATATTTTTACCGCATCTGAGCATCAGTGGGCCTATTACTGCAGCAGCTGCAACATGAGCAACATCTAGATTCACCTTGCAGGCCAATGCGCTAAGTAATTTGTAGGCTGTAAAAACCATCTGTCTTGTCCGATTTCAGACACAAAAAATCTCTTTCATCCAGACCCTAAAGCCCTCAGGACAGACTTTCACCTGAGGGAGCAACAGTATTGATTATACATTGACAAGTGATAACGCAGTCGGAGCTGCCAATGCACTTTTAACATACAGCCGTCAATGCTAAACTCATAGTAAAGTTTCTTTTTTATTGCAAGAACAACAGCACTGGGTAACAGAAACATATAGACAAAAAAGTCAAAACAAAGAAATAATGTTTACATCGGTTTCTTTGTATCCAGAAATGATCAAAGTTTTCTATCTCATATGTTTAGATACAGACACGAGTTAACAAGTCATATTATTGGAACCAGTTTCATTTGAAAATTACATTTTTTGTTATGCAACATTTCTGTGTAAAATTAGAAAAAGTGCAGAATTAAGTTTTTAAACAGCTGCTAAATCATGCATGGCTTCTTGTGTTCTTTTACTTTTTGCAATTGTGCTGCAAAATGTTTCTACTGATATTCTTTGGTCATGGAGCTTTTAACCCCGTTAGTTTTTTTTTTTTGGTTTTCACTTTTAGTTTGCATAGTCTTTTTTTGTGCTGTTTTGCACTTCTAGGCAATGCTTTGTTTGTGTTGCTTATTGGTTTTTTCCACCTCTGGGCCACCTTACTGAAGTCTGTAATGTTTCTTTGTGAAAATGTCCTTTCAGAAAAGGACTGTGTAAACATATAATGTGGCATACCGATTTTTCATGGTTACAAAGTCTTTTCATTGTAAGAAATCAAATTCTCCTGATATTTGTGTTTTTTCTATTGTTTCCCTTTTTGAATGAAAGCATCGGCAGTTCTGAAAGACATTGGAAACCTTAATAACTGTTCCAGACAATTCCTCCTGAGACCCAGCAAGAAAGGCTTTTACATTTATTTCTAGGATTGCTAAAAAGTTGTCCAGCCTCACCTCCAGACATGTGGCATCATTTCAAAACACAGAATTTCATTTGGAAGGTGTCATAGGGCTTAGCACTGCAACATGTACATGTTGAGAAGTACACTTAAAAAAGATGTCCTCTCTAGTAGATAAAATGAATTGCTCTGTCTCAAAAGCCTGTTACAGAAAATAGTAAGCTTTATTTAATTTATTTCATTTATGTAACATTAAATTATTGTCCAAGTCTGAGATATCTGTGTCTTGTGACGTGTAAAGCACAGATGTTGTTCAGAGGCCTCAGCTTTCTAGAGCTCAACATCTTTGTGTAACCCTGCTCAGATCAGATCAGAAAATAGTGTATTATTTTTGGACTCCACCACCATTTTATGCAATCAGAAACACTCTTTTGTCCACAAAACTGTATTATAGTGTATAACATGCATATTTATAGCATTTCAAATGATCTAGAATCACTCATTACACAACTACTGTCTCAGACACAAAGCTTTGTTTGTTGTCCAAATACAGTATTGGCAGCAGTTTGCATAATGACAGGTGTCACTACAAATACAGGTACTTGGAGATGCAGCACAGCTGACGCTGAGGAAGCAGCTGCTGTGGACCCCGCCAAGAGGAGGTCGGTGCAGCATGTTTCTAAACAAAATCTGCTTTAGTAGCTGTCGGGAAACAACACAGGATCTGAAATGTGATGATGACTGTTTTCATTTCACGCAAACTTGGCTGGGTAGAATATGCACACAGAGTCCACAAGGGTCTGTGTATTTAGGAAGAAAGACTTTTTCAGTTAAAAGGAACATACTTCAGTCACATAAGGTAGAGCAGTGGAAGGTTTTATGTGTAATTCCAGAGGCAGTTGTTTTGTGTAGTTCCATAGTTGAAATTCTTTTTAAGATGCTACCTAGTATAATGGCTAAAACTTTTGCCTTGCATTGAAAAGACATGGGTTTGAATACCCAGTTCTGTAGAAGTACCTTTGACCAAGATACTTACCTTAAACTGATAAAAATTACTGAGCAGTATAATTTAGTGAATCACTCCAGGTAGCCCACTACACAAACTTAAAATGTATGTCACCTTCTACAAAGGAGTTAGATAATATAAATGGTACATTCTGTACCAAAACTGCAAACATATTTCAATATAATGTATAATGGATATAACAATATAATGAATAACATTGGGAAAAATGACTGTATGCTTTCATTATTTACAAAAGATGTAAACTCTGCCATTTTTATCCAAAATCCATCAAATATGTTCATTTCCTATGACAGTACTGGAAAGAACATTTGCAATATTTACTCCATTCTTGTTATTTCTCAGCTGCACTGTCATTGCCGACTGTTACTTATCAAGCATTTGTGTTTGGATGATTCTTCAGAGGTCTAAGAGATCTAAGAGCAGGGACTGCAGAACACACCCACGGGGTTGTACTGAGGTTACTCACCACTGTGGCTTGTTGCTATCCAGCATTGCTGCAGTTTTTTTTTTTTACTGCTTCAGAACATTCGTCCAAACAGAAGGGATATTTCTTCCTGAGAGCAACTCCCTATTGTGCTATGTACAGTTTTTCTGTAAAATACCTGCAAACAAATAACTTGCTCTGCCTCTGACTGTTTAGTATTAGAGCATATGAGTTCACAATAAAAAAACAGATTTAAAAAATATGTGTAAGTATGGCTTGTAGTCCAGGGAATGTCAATAACCTTCAAGGGTTTGAACAGTTTTGCAAGGCACTATATTTTAAAAACGCCAAAAAGTAAACATCCAAAAAAAAAAAAAAACGCAAAGCACAGATTCAGAAAGAAAATGGTAAGTTGCAAACACCATAGAGGAAAAAAAGAAAAGCCAGGAAATAATGCACATTAGCAGGAGAGCACAGCACTGTAGCATAAGCAGCAGGAGAAACACTTCAGAAAGTAGAGCATCTGAATCCTAGTTAAGAAGTGCTTTAGAGCACCAGGGGACAAACTGCTCAACCACACAATAAAAGACTTTAATCAAAAGTGTTTAAATATTAATTGTGTGCCAGGAAATTATGTGCTGAGACTGCACTGCCAGGCCACTGTATTAAACATAATATGTTCTTATGTATTAACCATTTTGTGATGTTATGAAACAAAACACACAACAGTGCTTGTTTACCAAAAACAAATCAAGCTTACAATAAATGAAAACGTGTTATACAGTAAAGTTATAGCACGCCTCCTTTCTGAAATGAGCCTTGCTGCGTGTATCTGCCCCCTAAACATTAGACCAGTAACCCTTTCAGATGCAATGTTTTACATTTTGAATGCAAGTTGATTAAGTAATTTTGCAAAAAAAAAAAAAAAAAAAACCTGGTATTGACTTTTAATGACATTGGGTGTTGCCAGATGCTTTCATAAGTATGTGAGCGTGTATTATACATGGATGCTCTTTCTTTTGAAGAGATTTATGGTGCAATACAAATCAGCCTAATTTTCTACGTTACCGTGCAATTATATCATTATTTTAAATTGAAAAAAAACTAAAAATGGATGCATCTACAATGAACTGATGAAAGATGGCTTTTATTGCAATATTTTTGTCTGGCATTTCTAACACTGTTTGGTTCTATGCACAAGCAAGCATGTGTCACCACTTACAGTTACTACATTCAGGCATTTCCTTAATGTGCGCTGTCTCAACTGAATGTGGTTGTAGCCGTTAGCCCTGATATATGAATGTGTTACGACTGTGCTAACCACAACATCTTGCACAGAAGTTATCGATATAAAAATGATGGAAGAAAGGACCTTATCAGTACCACAAAGGCCTGGCTTACTCACTGTGCCCCACATCGACATCAACTGTCTGTCAGTAAAAGTTAGCTCAAAAAAGTGTTACAGTGAGAAACAAATCCTGAGGCTTTACACCAGTAAAGAATGTGTCTTAGAATGTACGAGTTTTTTTACTTATGCAATCAAAATTATGCATCTGAGTATTCTGCATGTGCAGTATTTTTATAATTCAAATTAAACGAAGCAATGAAGTCATAAACATGGGCTGTGTTCCTATTAAGGGTTTAATGATGGCTTTACCAGATTTTTTTGCCTTTTGCACGGAAAACTGCTCAGGAAAATGCTTTTTTTTTGACAATTTCCGCATTTTCTTCCTTACTGTTTAAAGAAATCAAAGCTTATTGCTTCATGCCTTCATTGCATAATGCTAAATAAGACATAAAGCATAAGGCTGCATGCATGGATACATAATTTTCTTGCTCATTTTTGACACAATATGGCTGCAATCACAGTATCCTTCACTCGGAGTACATACTTACATAACTAACTCACATGCTCCTTGTCATGGGGGACACACCAGGAACAGGTGTTGTGCTCTATCATACCTGAATACTGGAAAGTGCAGAACAAAACAAAGTGCTTCAGAACTCAATAGGCCTGAAAGAGCAGAAAAGCTAAATTATATTTTGGTTAATTCTGCCCCAGGATTCAAGCACTGTTGTCTAAGAAGTCAGCTTCAAGTCTACTAAGGGAAAGCAACTCTAGTATGACATTCTGGAACCCAGTGCAGCTGATCTGATTGAAATGATATGAAGACACCAGGCAGCTACACTCTGGGAACATCATGGTTTCCTCCCTGGGGTCCATGAGGAAGACTGTGCAGGGGAGGTACCACAAAGATGTTTCAGAAGACACGCCACAAGCCATGTAATCGACATTGCAGTTTGTACCCAGAATCACAATGCATAATCCATAATTAACCTCTATAATAAATGAAACCAATTTTCAACCCCAAACTTTGGAGATGACCCAAACCTCTCCCAGAAGCAAGTAAATTATGCAAAAAGCAGCAAAGAGTCAACGTCCATCTCAGTCAGATGATGAGAAATGGCCAAGAGGTAAAGACAGAGCTTAAAAAACAGAAAGAGTCATCTCCATTGTGATATGCCACAAACAGGATTAGCATGAAACGAACACTGAGCGGAGAACTCTCCAGGCATCCCTGAGGCTGCATGAAGTGCACTCAGGAGACACCTTCCAGGAGAAGGCATTAGGAAAAATCTGCATCTCCTTCTGTGCCCACAGCAAATGTGGTGCAAATATGCTTTGGAAAACTGTGAATGCTTAGAGAAGGAAGCAAAATTCTTCTAGCTACTCAGAGTCATTCTTTCATGGGCAGCCTGTCCTGCACTCATATCAACATCTCTGTTAACCATGTTCTAAGTTCACGGCTAGTTAGGCAAATTTGGAAGAGTAACTCTTGCAGTGGCTTAAAGAACAATCAGTTAGCTTCTGTTCCTCTCAGCTTCACTGCACATGTGCAATTCACTGTCGGTGCCAAGCTATCTAGTTATGTTAGTTAATGAGGCAGGATTTTATTAGTTTATTTTATTGTCAAAATGTTAACACATACCAGTGGATTATGTCAAGCTCAGTCAGTCTGTGCTATTGATAAGTACTCTGTCGTAATGCAGTTCTTACTTTTACTGGCATGGTAAACTGGAGCAACAGGTTTGACCTCAGTTGCGGGGCTCAAGGAGGGGATATTTAAAGATTTTAGAATGATTGGTAACATAATTTAGACTGATACTGCACTACACCCCCCCCTGCACTTGCATTTCAGAAACTGTAAGTGTTAGACTGGATTGTGCATTTGGAAGGATGCTTGGTGTACTATCCACTGCGGCTTGGAGTCGGCTTAAGGGCTCACACCTGCTGTTGAGCGAGGTTGTTCAGCCCCCCTGTAGGGCCTTCTTGAACAAGAGAGAGGTGGTGGTTGGTGTATGAAAACAGGATGGAAGTAGCAGGTTGCGCTTATATCTGCAAACATGTGACTGACAGCTTCCGAAATTTGTCTTTTACAAAACTTTAAATTTTAAAGCAGCCATGACATTCATTCAGAACAATCCTCTTAACACTGGACTGCCTGAAAACAGTACATCTCAGTTTCAATTTGATTTTTTCAACCATAAATAGAGGCTTAAAGTTCTTCTTTGAACAGTGTCTAACCCTCACATCATGTTGCTATGTAATTAAAAACAGTAACATTTTTTCCCCTCTATTTTCCTCGGGATATTATTTCCTGCTCACAAACTGCTGAAATATTTAATTTGAGAATTGGACCAAAATGATCCTAAATTAGCCTGCACAATTACATTTTCCTGCAGACAACAGCTGACTGCACAATTGTTTACTTTGTAAGTACTCCCGGCAGCCAGCAACCGGGCTTTGTTATGGGGGCTCCCTTGCATACAGTAAGACTGAACAATGGGCTTCAATACCTCCCTTCAGGAGGACTGACTAATGCTGCTTCCAAACCCTTCTAAAACTCTGCTCAATGAAAATGTGACTGTGTTTAGCACTAAAAGGAGGATATACAGTCATTTTGAGCCAGAATTAAGCCAATTATGTGTTTTCTGTTGGACAGTAAGGCTAAAGCAGGATCTTCTACCACAATTCTATTCAGCTTAAGATTAAGGCAGTCAGCAATTGCTTTCAGGAACACATCGAAGAAAGGAAAATTGACCTTGTCCACTATGATGATGTTATCCAACCTAAATAGAGAGAAAAAATTATTTAAAAATATTTTGTCTTGGTAGCAGTTGAAAACCAGTATTTGTTTTTTTCTACATGACACCCAGTATGTTTAAGACTGGGAGACAGTGTCTGAGCTCATGTGCTGCTGTATATGGTGATGAATTTGGATTTTCCTGTGCATGAGTATGCATGGGGTGATGGTTTATAGTTTTAGAGCTTATTGCTTCCATTGAACTTTCAGTTTTGTGTGCCATCACCTGACTGTATATTTTATGTATGTGAAATTGCACATTTGTGTTTGTATGAATGTTTATTATATCTTATTTCACTGTGGTCTGTTATGTTCTTTGTTTGTGTGGTGGAGGCCTATGCTGCTCCAGACAGGGGTACCAATAAGGCTGCCTGAAAGGGCTGGATTAACTATGCATTTGGTCGCGAACAATACATTTGCTCCTGTTGGTGATGAGTCGATGCAAGGGTATGTAACCCCTCCGCTGCCACAACTGAATTTTCTCGCACAGCTTTTCTGACCGGCCAAGCATGTTTATTTGAGAGAGATTAATTTCTTACCCAACATATGGAAGGCTGTAACAAAGGGTCTCTTATGAGGCGTACAAAGAGGGTGTAGCAGGGTGGAGCCTCCTGCCCTCTCTGTGCCTCTGCGGTGATAAACAATACTGACAGAGCTGAAAGGGCCCAAAAAGAGAACTCTTACCCTCAGTAAAGAAGCAGATGGAAGCTGCCCAAGAAACAGAGACCAGACTTTGGATAGAAAGTGACTCCTTGACAAAATGGGAACATTAAACATTAAAATGGAGAGAAACGCTGAAAAATGGAAACAGCTATATTGTGATAATGAAATTATGTGTCAAAATAAATACATAATTTACTCAACAGTTTGGAACATAAAAAATGTAAATTTCCAAATTATTCTAGGGTGAGACATCATGTTGAGACAGCACAGTTTACTTTGCCCACTTGGCACAAAAAACAAATGAAATAATTCAATGCAATTTGCAAATTTCAAAATTATATTTATTTGCATGTGTTTCATTCAAATACCAAATTAAATACAAATATCATGCAGTATTCATTCAGCCATCCAACCATCCATCCATCCATCCATCCATCCATGCATTATCATTAACAGCATAATCCTGAGCAGGATCAGAGCATATAATGCAGTATTAAATATAAAATACACTGGTAACAACAGGTCTGCAAATGCACAACTTTCTTACTAGCATATCCTCTTTTTTGTTAAAACAACCTGCCCACAAGTCCAGATTTAAATGCCAAACATGCAAAATAAATAATATTTTCCTGTACCAATTAGTTCTCAGATGTCAGACCGATGCTTTCCACCTCAACAACAAAGTAAACGGTCACAGATAATTTGGCCGTTATTGAGGGTTATGTAAGAGGTGTAGTTGACTGCCAACAGTTACCAGCTCATTCCTTCCTGAGTGCAGAAAAGAAAATACACACAAAGCCCAGAAGTCTTGATTGTGGGCAGATAAGGACCTGTAAAGTCTAAGGTCTGCAGTGTGGTCAGACTTTATCTACATGCATTCCATCCAGAAGCGCAACGAGACTTTTCTACGTTTACCCCAAATTCATTTGTAATCATTTAATGCTGAAATAATGTGACAAATAGTGACCACATTGTATTTAACTGTCAAAAGTGGTGAACTGCCAGTTTACGGTCACAAAATAACTGAAATAAAAAACTGATTCTTGGAGAAGTAATTTTCCTCAGCTTCAGAGGCTGGAATGCTGCCAAAAAAAAAACAAAAGCTAACATGTGGAGCCCTATTTTGGAGCAGGATAAGGTGTGTGGGGTACGAAAGAGCAGTGCTCTCAGTTGGTTAATGTTTCTCCCACCCTAAATATGAAACTCCATCCATCCATCCATCCATCCATCCATCCATTCATCCAACGATCCATCCGTCATCAGTGACCACTGTCCATTGCAGGGTCACTGTGATCTGGAACTTATCCCAGAAGCATAGTACACATGGCAGGGCAAACGCTGGATGGGATGCCAGCCCACTGCAGAGCAACAGCAAAATGAGCAGGGTTAAATTAATTCTGGGAGTTTAGATGGTCCTTTTATGTTCAGAACAAGCTCCCTTAGGAGTTGATTTAATACCGATTTTACTGTGCGCTTACAGACCTGGTGCAGAGGAATCCAGGCTGTCCACTGAAATGCCTCACATTTATACAGCCACTGGGAAAATGGGATTCATCTGCATAATCCCATTGTTTTGCGGTCAGCAACTGCGTTTTGTGGATTATTGGTGGAGCCACACAAAACTGGCTGCTCGATTATTGTCTCTGATAATTGTCCTTTTCAAGTCAACCCATCCAATTACTTCTTGGACGGAAAGGATGCATTTTCTCCGTGGAAAAGCAGTAAGTTTCCAAGTGTTTCTGATGCTACAGATCCAAAAACAGGATTGAAATTTAATTAAAGAGCTGTGATACTGATCATTTGTTCAAGAACTCTCGATGTTGACATTGCAATGAAAGACAATAATTAATCATCATCCCTTAAATAGAATTTAATCTGGTTTACTAACAAATATCCACCTTGAAATTAATTTTTTTGTAGATTAAGGCCACATCCTTCTTATAAAGAACACAAGCTTTATCTTAAAATAGAGACCTTTAGGAGTACTAAATGGAAATGCTAAAAATGTGCATGAAAGTCACTCCTTAATATCTTTTGTATGTGTTTTTTACACTAAAAAGGTGACTGAGGGAACAATCTTTGTCAGATCCTCTGAGTCCCAAACAAGTGATAAACCAGAAATACTGCAGGTAAATCTGCTGCAGTGGGTGTTTAATACAGCTGTGGCAAAGAGGAAGGTGGCATGAAGGCTGAAGGAGAAATGATGGTCTCCAAACTGTCGTTCTAAGACTACATGGCCTACACACACTGTGTAAGAATCCATTTCCACTTCAGCTCTAATATCTGCTACATCTTCATGTCTGACTAGTCGTGGCCACAGTCGACTGCCGAATGACTGTCACCATGAATAAAGGAAACCATACTTTGTTTTGCTAACATTAGCCAGAGTCCAGACTGCATCAGAAACTTTAGGTCCTGCGGTGTGTAACTGAATCTGTCCATTATGACTGATTTCATCACTAAATACTCCATCTTAAATGGTTGCAGCTTTAGTTTTTCACACTAAAAGTGAAATTTGTTTCCGATGTCTGTTTTAAATGGTGTTTATTAGTGTCCTTGGTGTCAAACCAGGTTAAATGCGTAAACTACTACATCTCTCTACAGAAACCAAGCATTGACTTTTTTCAACTTGTTTTGTTGCTTCTACTTGTCCAAAATAAAGACAAGCTTGAAAATACTGCTACCACCCGTTCAGTTACACCAAATTACAACTAAATAGGCCATATATTCAATACAGCTGTATTAATAATTCAAAGGAATAATCAACAAGAATATTGATTATGTTCAACACCACCAAATAAAGGCCCACAAAAGGAAATAAAAATTGTTTGTCTTTGAGGGAAATTATTTTTAAAAGGAGTGATTTTCAAAGAAATAGCTGCCATAAAAGTACCGTTAAGGATAGGGCAAGTCCAACTACTGCAGAACAACACACACTTATTACATTACTGCTGTGCCAGTAAAGCACAATAAAATTAAAATTATACAAGGAAAGTTTCCTAGGTGCATTTTTAAGTGAAAAAAAACACTGCCAGAATAAAAGTTCAACAGTGATATCAGCATTATTTTTATTATTATTTGCAACTAAAATACATATTTGTGAAAAAAAGAAAAACATCATGTACCGGTTTCTGTTACATAACAGTTTCCCCAAGTTGAGAAACAGAAAACCAAAATTCTGCATTATTCTCTTTGGAGTTCCAATTATGCACGCAATTGTTTTTCTTGTGAAGAGCACTGCTCAGCAAAAAGGTTAAGACATTAAATGAAAAGCAAGAAGTTGTGAAAGTTCTCAGATTTCCGAGGGCATCCACTCCACTGAGGACACGCCTGTCCCACCGAGAGTGGGCGGAGAGCTGTGGACCGGACTATTTAACCAAGTCCTACAAGTTGGACCTGTGGAGTTTGGGGTTTGTTTGCCAGGATTTCACACTGGTGCAGTGTTACTCACGTGGCCTTCTCTTGATATGATAACTGAATATGTTTTTTTCAGAGTGAATCTCTTTAATGAAATAAAGTCACTCCCTACTCAATAGCTGGAATAACTTTTTGAGGAACCACCATGCCATCCAACCTTCTCACACCCTTCCTGGAGCTGGACGAGGAGTTCTGCAGGGTAAGATTTGTAATAAATAAAGTTAGTGAAATTTAAATGTCAAACATTTGGAAAGTCATTACATTTTATGTCTAGGAGAAAATGTACAATATTAATGTCTGTTACAGCGTGTTTCTATCAGACCAAAACATAGTTTATGTGACACGAGTAGCTTTTTCCTCCCTAGCTATGATTTGATTCTTGTTCTTCTTCTTCTCATTATTATTATTATTATTATTATTATTATTACTACTACTACTATCTCCGACGTCTACCAGAATTTCCGCAGTCTGGATGTGGCAGACGGCACGGCGCAGCGCCCCCTGGGGTTTCGGCGCCGACACTCACTGTGTCCCATCACGTTGCTCAACTCCAAGTTCAACGGCGGCGCCGCGGAGCCCTGCGAGGAGGTCGCGCGCCGCCAGCTGCTGCTGCACAGCTGGAGTCGCGAGCCGCCGCCGCAGCTGCCCGGGTCCTCGCTCAGCCACATCCCGTTCCGCGTGGACCGCTCGGTCAGCATGATCGAGGGCAGCTGCGGCGCGCGCCCCACTCTGGCCCCTGCCGGCCTGAGCGCGAGCACGAGCTCGCTGCCGTCCCCGAAGTGTCCCCTGTCCGCGTCCCCCGTGTCCGCGCGCTACAAGACCGAGCTGTGCCGCACGTACGAGGAGAGCGGCGCCTGCAAGTACGGCGCCAAGTGCCAGTTCGCGCACGGCGCGGAGGAGCTGCGCGGCCTCAGCCGCCACCCCAAGTACAAGACGGAGCCGTGTCGCACCTTCCACACCATCGGCTTCTGCCCCTACGGCGCCCGCTGCCACTTCATCCACAACGCGGACGAGCAGCAGCAGGAGCGACCCCGGCTGCTGCGGCACAGCGTCAGCTTCGCGGGCTTCAGCTGCCAGGGTCACACGCCGTGCGGCCTGCAGGGGGCGCTCTCCCGGGCGTCGTCGGGCGGCAGCCCCGGCCTGCTGTCCCCCGTGCTCTCGGAGATGGGAGCCCTGTTTCCCGGCGAGCTCGGGGGCTTCCGCGCGCTCTCAGATTCGCACGGGTACGGGAACTGGGCCCTGAGGGACCCCGAGCGCCCGCAGGCCGCCGCGCTGCTGCACAGGAGCGGCTCCGCCGACTCGCTGTCGGACCAGGACGGATATACGAGCTCCAGCAGCCTGAGCGGCAGCGAGTCGCCCAGTTTCGAGGGGAAACGGCTCCCCATTTTCAGCCGCCTGTCCGTTGCGGACAGCTGAGGCGCCCGTTAGATGTGCGCATTGCCCTGCGTCCCCAAGTGCGATTGTATACTATTGTATACTCGTTTTAAAGTTTTAAACGGCTGTATGTGGTGGTGTCGGCAAAAAGACTTCTGTTTAGGAATGTTCTTTACCTCCAGTTCTGCTGTTGTTTGTAAGACATAATCGGGAAGTGAAAGCGGGTCGTTGACGTAGTTACCAGTAGTTATCGTCACCTGTCTTAGTTGAATTAACAGAGTTAAGCCATAACCAAAATACACTGTAATACAACATGAAGTCTTAACAAATGTAATATGAGATAGTCGTGTGCTGTTAAGTCCTCTTTTATTTATTGCTGTTTAATCCGGCATTGAAAATAGCTTTACCAGCGGGTTGTTTTTGCCTTGTTTCAGCTATAAGAGCAAAAATAGTCACAAAAGTAATTCTTTGAATGTAGAAAGTTATCTCAGGTTCTTGTTTAGCATTAACATTTTAAATTATAGGAGCTTTTTGCATCATGTCATGTTGTTCAGTCAGACAAAAAGAATCCAAAGTTCCATTTAGCAATAAAATATTGCCCACTTAAGCTGAAAATGAAATTGTATGTCACCATGAAGTTCTCTCTTTCTTTTTTTCTTTTTTTTTTTTAAATAAGTGATTTTGGTGCATCGGTTCATATTTCCACCATAAATATACACCTTTAGTGACACAAGTGTTAAGGTTTATTTATTACTTATTTATTTATTTATTTCACCAGGCCCTTTGACAGAGCAACAGGCATTTGGTGAAAAACGTAACGTAGTCCAAACTAAATGTCATAGCTGCTCATTCTGGACAACTTCCTTAAAACAGTTAAAGCTAGATTAACTTAAAATGTTTTTGAGGAATCATTCTGATGTATTTACACTTGCATAATATGTTCTTGTTTTGCTGTGTTTTAGGATAAATGATTTCCAATATACAGCGTGGCTTCCAGGCTATATAGTCTCACGTGACAATTTGGGAGAAATAAGGATTTTTAACTTGCTTATATTTTGTTATGAAAAAAAGCCACTTCACACTTGTTAATTTAAAACTCAGCCTATTTATTTAATGTTGCTGTCAAAGTATGGTTTTGGTGTATTTTATTTTTCTAAACATAATTTAAGTGTATTTTTCCCTTCCAGTGAACTAAAATCTTTTCTTAATATATGCCTAGATTGTTTAAAAATAAACTTGTCATGAACAAAATTCGTATATGGGACTCATCATTACCCTTCATTTTTTTCCCAAACTTAATTTTGTAGGGTCAACCAATATATGAAAGTGTTTCTTACACAAGAAACCTACATTAGAGAACCTTGCGTGAATAGAAATGTGTTCATTCACCCTGTTTGTTTGAGAGAAGAAATATTGTATATTAAATAATGTCGGGAGTTATTATTCTGGGAGAAAGGGACATCAAACAAAAGGCCCCGGGGTAATTCTTGTGCGGTGCTGTGTTTTGTGTAGCTGCCATCCCTTTGTTAGCAACATCTGTATGCTAATGTCAGCAGTGACAGCGAATGAGAGATGGCGATCTGCGTTTCAATTTAAAAGTTACACATCATTACCAAACATTTGTAAGACAGCAGGGAAAAGAACTACTAACTGCAAGTGAAAACAGACTATTTTGGGGGTGGGGGGGCTGTTTTATGGACACGTTACCTTACCTAATGCCGTTGCAGATTCCTTTTCCTCAAAAATATAGCATTGCGATGATGGGAAGTTAATTGACTTTCTATACAACTACTATTATATCGCCCACAAACAGTCGTCTCATTTACGAAACTGAAACTAAAGAAGCTTCTTTGCTTCTGTAGCCTCATTTCTGTAATCTCATCTGTCTTAGTCTAATTTACCAGAGGGGCATAATGCTACTGGGAAAAAAGATAGGAGAAATGTAATATCTTTTGTGCATAAAATTAACAGGCTTGCATGAACTTGCATGAACTACATCTTATCCCACAATACTTAATTTATACAGTATTATAACAACTATTCTGTACATGGTAAAGACTACTGGAATGATAGGGTGACATAATTAGGATGTTCTTACTAGAGTCATTCATTTGCAAAATATTAAACTCTGCTGGAACACAAAATTCCACTTACATGTTAAAATACAAATAAAAAGTATGATTGGAAAAAAGCCTACTGGACTTGGCTGCCCAGGTACTGTACCCATTTTTGCCTCTCCCAGTCATTACATTGATATAATAAAATTCATATTGACCGAGCTGACCTTTTTTCCTGATTATTATTTTGTTGCTTAACTGATGTTTCTACCCAAGTGACACACTTAGGACAACTTCTTTCACTTCACCTATTCCATAGCTGAGTTTCTATTCAACGCAAGACAAGTTGTTTGATACCCAGCAGTGCAGCTTATTGAACATGATCAGCCTGCAGGGCTTTATTTAAAAAGCAGTGTTATGCAATGGTTTTCAGCAAATTTTCTGTGTTTAGACTGCAAGAATAAATAACAATTGAAAAACAGAATGCCTTTACTGTATTACAATAAAATAGAGGAAAATAAGGAACAGAATCTTCAGAAACTGCATGTGCACAAACATGTAGTCAGTATGACAAGAAACAAACAAGAGACCCTATATTGTGACAACATGACAGACACTCTAACTGTGCTTTGTTATCTAACAACTGTGTAATTTCAGTTTATTTCATAATTTCAGTTCATAGTGTTGGCATAAACTTGAAGCAATTTTCAGCATATAAAAAGCAGGGAACAATTGTACAATGTAAATATTTTGAAACATTTTTAAAAATACTGCAGCTTAATAAAGATGGAAATAAGTCAAATCATACACCCAGTGTATGTACCCAAAAAGCTCTTCATAAAATTTAACTTTCTTGCTTTGTCAGTTACTTAATCAACATTCCCAATTCCACAACACCGTTTGAATAAAATTATCTTCAAAATTCCCCTTAGCAAAAGTTAATGTCCCTAAGATGTGAAGCATACAGCTTTTCAATTAACCTACACAAAGTTTCAGATCTTGTTTTGCCCATATATTCACAGGAGGAATCTTATGCTGATGGTTCTTTCAGGTAAAGAATATTCAGAATGGTTGGTTTCAGTCAAACACTGCGCTACCAGATGGTCTGTTTTGACATGTATCACATCCAGGAATGACTGGGAAAATAGCTCCTTGAGAAACAACATATCAATAGCCTCATTCCTCTTAATAATACGCAAAAAAAAAAAAAAAAGTTGTGGATTTAAATTTAATGTTCCAGTATTTCCAGATAATGCCTTGCATTTTAAAACCCTCTACAACACAAATATAAAAAAATGCCAAGAGGTTTTCAGTTATTTCTTTGTACTCATGTGCATTCTCCTCTAATGATATGATACTCCATAATTATGTATGACTTGATTCTGAATAAAAACTTTTGTTAATCAACCGCTTGATAATGAAAATCCCCAAAAAGCAGACCGAGTCTAAATCAGCATTGATTGTTTTCATTAATATTGGTTGTCGATGTAGTTTTGACGTTGATGATTTTGAATTCTTGCTTGCGGCACTCGCCATCAGAACTTGCAGAAAAGCTCATTTTTAACCATCAGTTTTCCATTCCGTCTGTAAAGTCTAAAATGCAGTTTAAAAGTTGAAATTAATTTAGCATTGATTTTTGTTTTACGTAGACTTCAGAATTTATTTGAAAACTTGTCACTAAACCAACACTGCTTCATATACTATATATGAGTATATATGAATATACTGTGGCATATATTTGTAATTTAACAAGTACAGACTTGACCGAGTGTTTAGCTATTTTCAAAGAGGTTTGTGAGGACATCTATAGGTAATATATTCTTCTCTGTACTTCTTGTATAATGCATTGTGCACAATCTATTAGTATCTCAGTATCTTAAAATCAATGCTCCATTTTCTTGAAAAGCAGGTAAATTATAACAGTGCTATTAGTGAGAACACTGATAAAAATAAGTACTTAATTACTGGACCCAATGAGCAAGATAGTGCCCCAGCACTTTATCTGAAAAAGGATTATTATGATAAGCAAAATTCTGTTAAAATTTGCTCATAACTAGAGTCTATTGCAGGTCCTGTGTATGTCTAAAAAATCACTGTTATTAACTTCACCAGCTGTAGAAGATTAGCAAGAGTAAATGGATCACATTATCCAAAAACGTTTAAAGCTTCATGGCACAAGAAATGGAATATCAGTATAAAGGCTAGACACACCAGAAGCAACATGCCATCAATCACATTTTAAGAAGAGGATCGGCAGCATTTATAAGGTTATAAATGAATAGTTTCACCAGCAGGGCTGCAAACAACAACTGTAGATAGATATGCTGTCAGTTAATGATCCAGCCCCTGTCAAGATATTGAAGACACACATCTTTTGAAGATATAAAATATTGCATGTATAGGATTTTATAAAAGAAAATGTGTTACAGCTTGAATAGTTGTGGTATAATTTGGCCATTATGTGCAGTACACAACTGCAATATTGCCATTATTTCTTTGTTATGTTCAAAACTAGAGCTCTGTTTAAAGATAAAAAGAATCTTGCAGCTGAAAAAAACAATGTTCTGACTATATTATGCAACACTGTGCACGGAAAAACTGCACTGCCTTTCCCCTTGGCTTTCATCTACAGTGCCAGGCAAAAGTTTGAGTACACATGGGAAACCTGAACAGTGCTTGAGCAGGACAACTTGGACAAAGGAGTAAAAGTAAAGCAGCCCAACAGTGCCCTATGTATGGCGCTTGCTCAGACTTGTTCACCATATTGCTTTGTGTTAAATATTTTCCAGTTAGCATATTTTCCAAACTCCTGACTGCTACTGTGTATCTTGTAAACAAAGACTTCTCATACCTGGATTTTCTTCTTCTAAAAAAACTGAATTGAATACTGGAGCTGTAATTATTATAATCTTCTTTCTTAAAAACAAGCAACTTTTTTCAGTTCTGCTGAAAATATTCACAGATGCATTAGACAGTGGTACATTAAATCTTCTCATAGGAATTGAAATACATTTGTTCATTTGTTCAGATTTTTTTCTGCTAAATTTTATTTTAATTACAGTGTGGGCACTGTGCTGTTAAATTGTTAATTAAGAATGGAGGAAAAATTTAAGTTTTCTTTCAGTACAGCGTGAAAACATGACTAAACTGCTCTTCAAGGGGCCCTCAATTTAGAGTTCATCTACATATTACTGACCCAAAAAGACACACTATTGTGGTTTTACCATGGAATATGGAGTGTTAGGCACCTACGTTGCAGCGCCACCTACAGGCCCGAGTCTTAAATTAATGAGTTTTGTTTCATTATTTTCATTTAGTACTGTACATGCACACGTGCCACTTGTACACCTGCTCATTCCATCTAGTCAACCAATCGTGGTAGCAGCACAATGCATAAAATCACACAGACGCAGGTCATGAACTTGAATGTTCATGTCAAACTTCAGAACAGGGAAAAAGGTGACCTAAGTGACTTTGACCATAGCATGGTTGTTGGTGCCAGATGGGGTGGTTTGAGTATTTCAGAAACTACTGCTCTCCTGGGCTTTTCACACACAACAGTCTGCAGAGTCACACAGAACGGTACAGAAAACATGAAGCCATGGACTGAACCTGCCTTGTGTCAACATTTCAGGCTGGTGGCGGTGGTGTAATGCTGTGGGGGATGTTTTCTTGGAACATACTGCTTTAATACCAGTCGAGCATCATTTGAAAGCCACAGCCACAAATTGGCCACAGTTTACCCCTCTTCTAATGGCTACTTCGAGCATGATAATGTGCCGTATCACAAAGCAGAAGTCATCTCAAACCGGTTCTATAGACATGACAATGAGTTCAGTGTACTTCAGTGGCCTCTCCAGTCAGCAGATCTGAATCCAGTGCAGCACCTTTTGGATGTTTTAGAACGGCAAATCTGCAGCAATTATATAAAGCAAGCATGTCAACATGGACCAGAATCTCTAAGGAATGCTTCCAGCACCTTGTTGAATCCATGGTTAAAGGAATTCAGGCTCTTCTGAGAGCAAATGGGGTTCTACCCAGTATTAGAACGGTATTCCTAATAAAGTGGCTGGTAACTGTGTGTATCTCTCTATGTTATATATTATCTAACCATATTTGAAGAAAGACTGAAATTGCACTCATCTGATTATCTTCATGTATAATCATGCAGATGTAAGTAAACAAAGCAAACTTTTAATAATTTCACCTAAAAATTTAATTGAAAAGCAGTTTTTTTGGATACTTGTGAATTACTGTACAGGCTCGACTGGGACTGGAAAGCTGTAAATCAGATTTCTTCACAAGTCCCTCAACTCCCTCAATTTATTCGTGGATTAGGTTTTGTTTTAAGCATAACGTTCAGCATATTTAGAAATTCAGTCTTATGGTATTATCTTTTACTAACATGAAGGATCATTAAAGTTGTTTTCTTTAAAATGACTGAAAATAAAAATATGTTATATCACAAACCTACTATTCACTGCCCTGTTGTGCTTCATACACCGGAAACGGTACCATATTACGTGAGTTCTTGTCTTTAAGACCACAGTAAGAAAGTATTTAAAAAGTGGCCACGAGGTTGAGAACCTTTCATTACGTAAACTTGTCACTTCCAGGTTTACAATCACCAAATCCTTATTAATAGACATGGACCTCTAGTTATTTGCTGAACAGTTTCTGATACAGTTCCAGATATAACAAACTTTACTGAAAAAACGCGGAATGATAATTTTCTGGAAAATCCATAAAACACTGAGAACCAACCCCGCCTCCTGTTCCCGCCGCCCCCATCTCTTTTTTATCCCACTTTCCCTCTGCCCTCCCGAAGGCGTCTTACTGCTGGCTAGTGGCAGAAGATGAACCTGCAGACCATTTTCGCTTTGTACCAGAGAAATTCCAAAAAAGTACAACAGTAAAGAAAAATAAGAACATAAAATCAGAAGTATGATTTTTTTAAAGGATGTTCGCATTTGTAACACAAGGTGCAGGTGTGTATGAAATTCTGAAGTAGCGACAAAAAACACGTATACAAGCGTCCCTCAATTTACACCGTCTCAATTTAAGGCGTTTTTACTGGAACACGATTTGATTGTTGATACTGTAACTGTTAAATAGTACAGTTGTGCACATTTTTTGGTTACTTCGGTTTACATATTTATGTCTAATTGGTTGTTCCACCCTCTTATGCAGGAGTTCAGTCAAGTGGGTCCTGAGAAAGATGGGAGGGCCCCATCGTCAGAGGAGGCTGGGGGAATCGGGCGGCCTCCGTGGGGTCGTGCAAATGTCACTCCTCTGTGACTCTCGTGTTGCTCTAAGTGCCGATTGTCCTGGAAAAGACATTAAGAGCTGATTCCTGATTCCTGGACTTCCCTTAGTTTGCAGTAGTAGACGATGCTACAATTCTATTACTGGAAGGACGCGCAGATCTGCTCCATACAATGGGTTCCAGCCAAAAAAAATTATTAAAAAATCCAATATCACAATTTCTTTCAAGCGTACAAAAATGTGGAAAAATACATCAATTACCCACTGGGTGTGTGGGTGGACGTGCGCGCGCGACCCCCCGCACCCTGGCTGTACACAGTGGACATTCTATATAAAGTGTATGCGCCTTTAAGAGGGCGGTGTTATGACGAGGAGTGTGGGATCCTGGGAAATTTGGATGTAAAGATGTATATGTAAATATCTTGGTCATGATTGGTCAATGGACGAGCATTTTATCTTGTGGCTCTCTTACGCAGTTAGTACCTTTCTGCATTACTTAATAAAAGTTGAGTTGTTCTCGAGTTTGTCTCTTTAAAACTTTCTTCAAGGACACCGGCACCCGCAATAAACTTGGTTTTGTTCGTCAAAATCTATAATCAGTGAGTAGACGTTTCATTATATCGTTCACCACATTACAGCAACACGATCCCCTGTGCTGCACTGCTACCGGGGGTTTGGCAGCGTTTTAGTAAAATTTGGGATACTTGTTTTGGGAGGTTTCGAATTATTATTCTTCCCATAATAAATAATGGAAATAGCTGTCTCGATTTACACGTTTTCAGTTTACATGTCCTTTTCAGACACCTATTAGACAAATAAATCGAGGGATATACAAGACCCCCCAAGGAGACCCTCGCTCCACCCAGTTTTGGGGGTATTAAATGTACCCATGTTAGTATACGTTTGTTAAAACACCTAGACTTTTTAAGGACAGACCATCAGTTATAGTTCCCCTATTGAGACAGGATGGATGGTCTTTCCTACGTCAAACCTGAATGTCTTGCTATAATATGTAGGATAATTGCCCCTTCCCAAAAAAATATTCTATTCGGTTTCAGTTTCTGGACTTCTAAATGGTAAGATGTTGAGATATCAAGCAGGTAAGACAATACAAACATTAATAACAACAATAACAATAATAATAATAATAATAATAATAACAACAATATTTTACATAAGCCAGCAGAATATTTTAACCTTTTTACAGGCTACCTTATATGCTGTTAACTCCTTAAGACTCATTTATAAATCACTGTCCATGTGACTGACAAAAAGTATTCTTTATATTGTTCTTTAGATAAATAGCTTTCAATCAAAATAAATTTGCAGTTATGCTGCATCAAAACACAATAAAATGTTTTGTTTTGTATTCTTTTGGTTCTTGTAAACAAAGTAAAATACCAAAAAATTACAGCATGAAAATACATCAAGGTCAGCAGCACTGCCACAGCTGTGCAGAAATGGCAGGCATGCACCTACACTAAGATGTCCGTGCTCTGAAACTTGGGGAATTATAATGTATTTCTTTGTTATTACTATTATTCAGGCATACCATAATCCATCCATTAAAATTGATGATACCTGTTCCAGTGAACCCAGAAGTTTCCCACATCAGGCATTAAAAATATGTGTTGCTCACTGCAAATCAGTGAGAGTTACCTTCAGATCAAACACACTAGGATAAAATGTGTGCACTGTGTCAAAATGACAGTTTTTTATGTCTTGTAGTAGCATTGTTTGCCTTTCCCAATTATGCCATGATTTACAACAAGACATCACACAATCTCCTTTTGATAAACTATCACATTTTATTCATTGCTGATTAATATTTCCATATTGTACTTTTCTAAGTCACCTGCATATGTCATTTCTCAGCCCCTAGAATGTCAAGGAGGTGCCAGTATTCGATACACTTATGTGAATAAGTGTATCAGTTGTGAGCGGTGTGTATGTCCTTCATATAAAGTTTTAACATCTGCCTTAAGTGTATGACCTGAGCCATAAGTAAGAACATTTTGGAATAGAGTATTTTATTTTATTTTTTCAACTTTCATTACGTTTCATAATTTGTAAAGTAGTATTTTGTATACAAATGGCATTTGCTGAAAGAAGTCATCTGAATTTGTAAACTGAAAATCAAAGGATAGTTTAATTAAGTCAAGGCAATACTGATAGACAGAGACTTGGGTTTTCAGATAAAAGATAATTTTTCGCAACATAACAGTGTGGCAATCAACAATCTCGCTAAAAGTCTTGAAGAAAAATACTTTATTTCCTTATAAATTCACATTTTGTACCTATGAAAGCACATAATTGAATCGTTATACTTTCTATCAAATCAGAAATGACTGATGGTGTATCACACATACATATACAGACAGCCCACAGGAGAACAACGCAGCAACTCATATTGCCTCTTTACTTGGCCTTCAGGGTGTCATATAGTTAGAGGCTTTGTTGTAAGGCTTGCCCCTCGGGACCCACTGAACTCATGATTCAGAATCACAACCAAAAGCCATTGCTGATTTTTGGTGTATATAACACTGCTAGCATTTTAATGATTTCAGCTCATTTCCAAATTAGAAGATTTAACACAAATTTTCAGAAAAAATCCACATCTGTCAATCCAATGTAAAACACAAATGTGGATGCTTTATTACAGTATATTTTATGAGCATAGCATATGTATGTTTCCAAGGACAGAATGAAAAAAAATAAGAGGTTGTTAGGTGTCCTACAGTTCATTCTGCAAACCATTTAACTTGTCCAGAATCCCTTGCATGTGCTGGTGTTTTCCAGGTCCCAGACCTCTCTTATACTCCTTTGGCATATGATTTTATTAAATCCCCAGCAACGTAGCATCAAAACAATGGTGTTCTTCGAGTGCAGGCATATAGTTAAATCCAGTGACAGAGAAGCCATATTCCTGACACAGTTTTTCTTAGGCAGTTTTATCTGTGAGGCCATTAAAATTGTAATATTGCACTCCTGTAAAGGTGGTTTTTGGTCCCATAATCTCACCTGTTAATTCTTTAAAGTGGTGCGGTAGTCCAGGCTTCCTGGTTCGGATTGCATAAATAAGAAGTAAAACCATTCTGTTACTAATACTCAATATTAATTCCAGCGGTTTTTTTTTTAGCCAAAATCCTATTCATTTACTCAATGTATGTTCCAACAGTGTATCGAGTACCTAGGGAAAGAAAACAATTGTGCAGTCAGCATTGCCACTGATATCAGCTGCTAAAATGTTATGTAATGTAATAATTTTGATTTCTAAAGCATCCATTTCAGGGCAAACAGTCATTTTAGTAAGATGTTTCTAAATATAAACATGTAAAAGAAAATAAACATCAATAGTATTTATTGGTATATTAATCGAATTGTTGGCTGGAACATTTTATTATTTACTCTTTATAATATTATGTAATAGAATTTTTTTTTAATAAAAAAGGTCAACATTTAATAATTATAAAAATCCAGCACTGAATAAAATGATCAAAACTTACTCTATAGATTTAAATACATCACTCAGTATAATAGTATTTTTAATATTTCATCCATAAGGGGGGAATATCTTAGAAATGTAATTTTAAGAATCCTGCAGCACCTTAACAGTGAAGAAATTTGTCTTTCTTTGCCTATGTGCTAAGAGGAGACTCACCACTTCATTTTCACTCCTGCCATGGCTGCAAGTTAGACTGGGTTCTGTGTTGATCTGCAACACATGACACACACATTAGTCTAAGACACACAGGAGGTGCGCAAGGTCTTGCAAATGCCTTTAAAAACTATAAGCTGCTCTTTCACATCAGTATGTTATTCATTAAACTGCAAAAACTGTAAAAGATATCATGCATGTGAAAAACAAACAAAAAAAATTTAGTTTTTAAAATTACTTGTTTGAAATGTTTCAATAAATAAATAATAATGCTTTTAAAAAGATGACTTTCCTTAATCTTTTCAATAAATAATAATGCTGTCTCATGGGCCTTGACATTTTTATGCTAAATTACAGACAAATTAGAAGCTTCAATTACTTTGACGGTGAAAACTTAGCTGAAGTCTTAAAAGTTCTATAGTAAGTTACAGACATTTTGCCCTTCAACTTGCATGTAGATGCAGGAGTGCCATGGTTTTCTGATAATGTTTTTAACCAATGAATGGGTGTGTTGTATGTTTTCATTGGTTCATGTGTGTTAATGATGTATTCAACCTATTTAATGGTCCACAAAACTTCTCATACACATCACAGTCATTGCCTTTCGCTTGACATTAACTGGCTTCCCTACTTGATGACTGTTGTGAATTTGCCAGTTGTAAACTAGATTAACTCCCAGCTTGAATACAGCTTAAATCTTTTTTTTATTTCTTGAACGGCTTCAAGTAGTTCAGTGAAAGTGTTTAATTTATTTCTTATATTCATTCACAGCAGGTTCTTGACACAATTCAAGTCTCTCTTGGTAGAAAATCACAGGGGGTTTTAGGTGTCAAAGTCAAGCATGCAGCAAGGGGTGCACAGATATCCCAGCAGATTGGCTTGCATTAGGACAAAGACAGGCTGGGATGTGCCCTATTTTTTGCCCTATTCTATTATTAAATCCAGAAAAAAACACCTGGAGATGGAATGGAGGTGGTAATGACTGATTTAGTAAAACTGAAATGTCAACAGATAGCATCTCATCAGGGGACTGGAAGGCTGCCTTTGGTTTGCCTGGTTTATTTTACCACATTGAGGAGACAAAGCATTGTTGTATGAGTCCTGGCTTAATTTTTTTTTTTTTTTTTATCTAATAGACATTGATACTGACAAACAATCCCAGTACAATTTGGAAACTAAAAATATCAATGAAAGGTCAGACCACAATTTCAACCACTCAAAACCTTACTGGTCATACTCCATCCTTCCTGTCAACCACCCTACGCAAATACCGTAGGGTCACTGATGCGCAAACAAGGCACTGACTTAGCGCAGCTCCCTAAATGAGAAGAGGAGTGACAGCAGAACCGTTAATCAGCTGAAACAGTCCCATCAATATGCATGACCGTGAATCTTAGCTAGGTGCATGCATGAACCAATCTCACCTTGGACACAATAAAATCCTTGGTAAGGCAAGTGGAGCACCAGAAAATGAGGCTAGTCCCTGTGTTATTGTGATACAGTGTCGTCCTCAATGAAAGTCTTCTTGTACTCTGGGTTCAAGTCTACCACTGTGGTCCCTTTAATAGGGCAGCCCTCTTGCGTCTGGGGAGGGTCATGTGACACCCTGTCACTGCTGGAGCTTGTGGTCCTCAGAGGGGGCTTGGTGGCGGAGCTTGCAGATAAGGTGGGTGGCGGCGGCACCCCAGACTGGCCCCCATTTGTCTGCAAGCACACGTTGCTCACCTTGGCAGCCTTCTGCTTGTAGTGGTTGTTGTGGAGCTTGTACTTCATGAGGAGGATAAAGATAAAGACCAGCACAGATGCAACAATAATGCCACCAATGATAATGATCATGGTGCCCCCCAGAAACTGGTCATGGATGGAGCGACACTGGCGGTACTCTCGCTCGGTGGTGAAGGCCACGCAGCCCACCAGGCGGGTGGCTGTCAAAGCAGTAATTCCGTCGTCATACACTGCCAAGACACACAAATCGTAGTCCCGAGACGAAGCCAGGTCACTCAGCAGGAAGAGCTTATGGGAAGCTGGGATCATCCTGAAGAAGGAGAAAAAGAAACATGATTTCAAGGATTTAATTATTTTATTGCACCTCAAAATTTAGTTGAATTCTGATACAAACTAGAAAAGTAGGTTTTTTTACATATCCAAGAATGTAAGGATAGTAGCAAAAAGAACAACAGGGGCTGGGAAAAAGCAATGGAAGATCAGGAACACAGTATTAAAGTAATAACCATCACAGAAAAGCAACAGTAATGTTGAACAATAAAGCAAATCACATTGCAAAGCACGTTCCTACAAAATGTAAAGGATAATTCAAAGAAATTCATATAAATGCTAATTTTTGCAAAAATATACACAGCATGCCTGACCTCTGTCATAGAAATTTAGAGATCCAAAGGGTTACAGCTTTCATTCTACACTAGAAACTGATCAATTGCTTTAAATTCTCAATGTGATAAAGCAGAGGATACCGAAACATAATTAGAAATAGAAAAGAATGGGTCTACTGAATTGAAACAACAAACAAATGTACACGAGTCAGAAACGTATTAAATAACCCCTGAAAAAAGACAGAAAAAACTTGGTATTAATGAGGTCAGAACAATTTCAGAATGCAGTTTTGCTTTCAGTACAAACTGTTATCAGAGTCTCTGGTAACTAAATTATAATTTGTATTATAAAATTAATCAAAGATTTGGGATTAGTAAAAAAAACAAAAGCCTGCAGATATTTCTGACTTTCACCAGCTGTAGATCCAGTACAAAATATTACAACTGCATTCTCTAGTTTTCCTAACCATATTATGTGGATCATCGTAAACCATTGCAATTTCACTCACTGGAAGGGGTTTTGTGGTGGCAATGTGATATGTATGGTTAGTAGGTCTTTTTGAAAAAAACTGATTAAGCTTAAGGATTAATCTTAAGAACATTTAAATCAGAACAGTGAATTGGTTAATACCTGGGCTCCTTTCCACAAGTTCAGAAGAAATAATTCATGTGAACTAACTTTAACAAAATGACAAGTGATGCAAATGAGGGCCATGCTGATGAAAACATGCCAGATTTGTGTGCAATTTTCCCAACAGTTTACACAATGGAGGCTAAAAATTCTGAATTGACTAGAGAGCAGACATCAACTGTTCTGAGATAATTAAGTCAAGAATAATTTTACATCTTTTACATAAGATGTGGGTGAGGTCTACAGAAAATATTTGACCAAAAACCATAACAAGTAAAGACATTTTAAACGTGGGTACATAGATACTCCACTTGAACAAAGTGACACTTGAAGACTACAGGATTTTTGTCTCTGTTCTCAGCTTGTTTTAGTCAAAATACATTATTTTAACAGCTCCTGCCATGGCAATAGCTTATAACATTACTATGACAATTCACAATACATTCTTAATCGGAGACATCCATACAAACTACCCATGGATTGAAGTGCGTGGTTAATATGACCGTATATATTGACTACCAGTTTTTAGAGCAGTTACTGCTTATTTACTTTTCCAGACTATACAACTTTGTAAGTCACATTACTTGTCAATCCTAGTTTCATATAATATTTCTATTCACATAATATTTAAGAAAATTTAGTTTTTGCTCTTTTCATAGAAGTTGTGTTTAAAATACCATGATTCAATATGTTTCTGTGTACCGTACCAGTTTAGTGGAGTATTTTACATGTGTAACAATTCACATACAACAAATATTTGAAGGACAATTACAATATACTGTACGTATGTACTATTTTTTTCCCTTTAAGCTTCTAGTTCAGCTAAAGACCAAGGCAAAAATGCTCTGTAAGTATTTCCTTGGAAATACAATCAGTAGTTTATAGGATTAGCACTTCTCTAACAAGAAAAATAAACTGTTCATCAGCTGAACTGTGCAATCCAGGTTACAAATTGCCTGTCACAGAATCTCAAATCCCAAATAAGAGCTGTCTCATTTGTCATCATCAAAAGTGTAAAAAAGAAATTGAAGGCTCTTAGTGACACAAAGAGACAAATGATACAAAGGAAAAAAAATCGATTAAGTTTTTTTTGTAGACCAGGTTTTTGGCAGTAATGTTTGCCCACAAGGGTCCTCCTACCTGTGTCCCATCTTGGCACATAACTAACTCATATACGTGGGCATTCAAATTCAGAGTCTAAGTGGAAAACAGGAACAAAAGCTGATGAGCACCAACTAGGCTCCCCATTTATAACTCTGGTAGGACTCACATGAGCATGTTGGCTGAGTAACCCACATTTCACTTTCGTACCTTGACCTCATTTGTATCTGCAGTCACTGTGTTTAACTGAGAGGAACAAGGACATATATGCATAATAAGAAAAATTCAAAACCCCTGAGTGTATACTGTAAAATGAAAGTTGGTAGTGACACAAAATGGTGATTTTACAACAAGCAGAGAATTTATATAATTTAGCAAAATTTCAAGCAAATTCTATTTTTTATTGCTATTTGTCTGTTCTTGTAACAAAAAACAAAACAAAACAAAAACAAAAACAGCTGGAACAACCAAACAAAAACCAACGATAACTGCTGTACATTTTCATTCATCTGGTAATTATTCACATGAAATCTTTTTTTATGCATCAGTACACTTCTTTCACTAAATTATTCTTTGTAGTAATGTTTACAAATGTCCAAGAAGAACAATATGACCAAGATGGCAGCCACAGTATTATGTTTGCTAATCTTGCACTACATCTGTAAACATACGGCTTTTTTACAGTCATTGCATGGAATGAGCTGTGATACATATCAAAACCAAGTCCCAGTGACGCTGAAACATGAATGTGCCGAAAGCCTGGTGTTAAAACCAAATGTCATGAAACATTGCAGGCACTGGTGTGAGAGTACACTCGCACCGTACTTTAACACTGGTCAGACACATGGCAATGCTATGGTTCATTTGGTTTCATCATGTACAATGCCCCTGGGATTGCTGCATGCAGCTATATTTAGTTTGTGTTTTTCTGCCATTTTTAGAAGTCTTTATTGACCCCTTTTCAGGCATAACCCAGCATACCATTACCACTGAAAGAAAATGTGCAACATTCACAGGATGCTGTCTGTTCATACTTCTACAAGACAAGATCCATATGTGAAGGTACGTTGGCAAAACCCAGACAGTGGTGCACAGTATATGCAAAATAATATTGTTACAACTAAAAAGCAAACTGTTGAGTTATAATTCTCAGAAACTAGCCAAGCTATGTCTGCATGTCAGTTGCTAAGCACCTAGCCCATCAGAAGAGAGATAAATTAGCTTGATGGATGAACCTGGATTCTTTAAAAACTGCTATCTGTGTGTCGAAGATCAGAGGGAACATTAGTGGAGCAAAAGCAAAACTCCTAGTTTCACAGTGTTTGCATATCCTTGAATAGGTACCATTTGCAATCCAACTCAGCCGTCTCTGAATCCTTCCCACGGACTATAACCACAAAAGGTGTGCTTTCACAAAGACGCATCCATCCTTTCAGTTAGATATAAATGTGAGCAGTTCTACACTATAGGATTAAATTTAAATCCCATCTAGAGATTACTGAAATGTATCCAGTTTATATGTGCTTCTATCAAATGTGACTTCATCTCGCTGCTTTGACTAAATAGCGAGCCACTCTGACTCATCTGAAGTCATTTTAACCTAATGCCGGTTATTTGTCATGTGTGAAGATACTACAGTTCGGCATGTGAGCTCAATAAATGCAGATTAGATGAGTTTTTTTGCTAAGTACAGCATGTATTTTAATTTCCATTTTATTTCCATATGCTAGATGGAAAAAAACACGACTTTTTTGAACAGAAAATGAAATTTTAAACAGATTATTTTATCATTTTAATCAATTTAATGCATTGAATTTTTATCTAACATACATGTATATCAGAGTAGCTACAAATCCTTACCTGTAAATAAGGATGTCATCAGATGAGCTGTTGTACTGGATCTGGTACATGCGTATTCCTGGGATGTGGTTCTGGGGAGGCCAGTGGATAGTGGCAGAAGAAGAAGTGAGCTCTGACACTCTGACTGACTGCTCTTCAGGGCGGGATTGGCTGCCACTGGCATTGGACTTCATGGAGGTAGGGATGTCTGAAGGGCCTGGCTCAGGCTCCAGTTTGGAGTCAAAGTGGGGTGAAGGGTTGACCACCAGCTCTACAGAGGCAGTGGCTTCACCAGCTGCATTTGATGCAATGCAAGTGAAGACACCAGAGTCTTTAACAGTGGTGGCCAAGATGTCCAGGGAGCCATTTTCATAGCAGATGGTACGTGAAGTGTTGCCGATTACCTTACCTTCTGGGCTGACCCAGTGGGTAGAGGGTTCTGGGTCACCCACTGACTTACAGCGCAAGCTTACTTCCTGCCCTGCCATCACAAACATTTTGGAGGTATGGCGTGTAATCATAGGTGGCTCACACACAAATTCTTCCTCTCGAATTGTCCAAAAGTACTTGCCAGCCAGTTCTCGGGGTGAAGCACATGTCTCTAGGTCATCCTCACGGGTCAGTCGCCTCAACCACACCAGCTCACAGTTACAGTGCAGGGGGTTTCCCCCAAAACTAAGAACTAATGCTGTAAGTGGTGATCCCTTCATCTTAGCATAGACTGGGATGCGCAAAAAGAGTGGGTCTGGTGGTATCTTCTTCAGCTTATTTGAGGTCATGTCCAGACGGGCTAGCTTGTGCAGATTGGAAAATATACCTTCTGGGACAAACTCAATGAGGTTGTGATCTAAGCTGAGGGTGTTAACACTGCTCAGCAGACCCACTGTCTCCCAGGGAATGTCTGCTAAGTTGTTGTATGAAAGGTCAAGGTCTTCCAGCGTATCCAGAAAGTCTTGAAAGGCCCCCTCTGTGATGTGCTGTAGCTGGTTGTTGCTAAGGATGAGGTGACGCAGGTTAACTAAGCCTTGGAAGTGGGTATCATCCAGGGCCGTTAGCCGGTTGCTGTCAAGGTGCAAGGCGTGTAGGTCTTGCAGGTCAGAGAAGGCATAAGGCTTGATCTGGCTAATCGTGTTGCGAGACAGAGTGAGGTGGATGAGACTGGACATGTTGGCAAAGTCCTTATGCCGTAATGTGGTGATGAAATTGTCCATCAAACGCAACTCAGCCGTGCGGCGGTCAATGTTGGGAGGCACAAAGAGGAGTCCTGTCTTGGCACACAGGACAGTGTAGGAGGGCAGCAGGTTCTGACATGTGCAACGTTTGGGGCACAGCATGGCAGACATGGGCGCAGCAAGCAGCGCCACATAGAGAAGCAGTATTTCCATGGCAGATGTCCTGAAACAACACAGAAGTGTCGGTAATCAGTATGTAGAAAAAATCAGCATGTAATGTACACTTTATTTACTATTCCACAGGCTGGGTGAAATATGGAGACAGAATGTGGAAGAAAAGAAGCTGAGTTTACAGTGATAACTAAAAGTTGTCAAAGCAGTTTAGAAAAGTTATGGCTGCTACTATCAACAAATTTGAAATTCCAAATTAAATCAAAATTTTACTCTACTACTGTACAGGCAGTATCATCTCATTAGTTATAATTTAATTATAACAGTTTACTTAATGGTGCATTTAATTTAAGAGGTAAAATTATTTTCCTTAGGACTGTCAATGTTCTGCTAGACTCAAAAAATAATCACAGTGCTTGCTATTTCATACAAAATTTATAATGTCTACTACATTATTTCTCTGGAGAATTTATAACAACAACAAATTTATTGGTATTATAACCAGTTAAAATTTATTTAAGAAAGCACTTTAGTTTTCTCATTTTTATCAATTAAATCTGTATGTTATTTCACAAACGAAAGAATGTTTCTTCTTATGCACTTGATATTGCTGATAGTTAACAATGTATGGCTCATGGCAAGCATATATATCTTTTTATATGAACGAGTTCCTAATTTTGAATAAAACATTTGAACACAATCATTAAGAAGACAAAATGACAAAATAGCTGGTTAATGATTGTCATGGCTGAGAAATTACTGTTTTGAATTTACTTTTTTCTAAATGCTTGTAAATGGAACAGACGTGATTTTATAATTGCAGATCGGTGAAAACAATACATGTAACTGATAAGCAACAACAGCAATTCTCTTCCTTAAATAGCTATAGTATGTCCAAAGCCAGTTACAGTCCAGTCCAAATGCAAGGACTCACACATATAAACATTTACTGGTTAGTGTTTTTAACACTTCAGCTGTTTAAATAGGCAACCCTGTTTGCATTTCTGTCATTAGATACTTCCCATCAGAAAAGACCTTTTACTATAAAGTTCCACAGAAACATTATTATAGTCCTTGCCTGTTGTATTGAAAAGCAAAACTGTAGATGGCTGTTTCACAGCCAAGATGAAAGGGGTGGTTATCAGGGCTGTTTCCCTGCAGTTAGTTATCCACTGCAGTAAGAAACAGGGACGTTTTTGAAACTGTGGCTAGTTAATGCACACTTATATCATCTAACAGTGAAAAGCTTCATTACTTCCACATATCAGTGCAAACAATTTGAAGTTAAGACACTATGTACTCCTTTTTTGTATATTTTTATTAGTTTCAAATGATTCTTTTATCCACTGTGTAGTGGACAACCACTATTACAATATAACTAACATTTATGGTGCAAAACATCAGCTAAGCAGTACATTTTGCATCTAAAACAATTATGACCAAACTGAGGATGGACATTCAGAGCACCTTTGCATTAATTCTGGGTTATGGTTGTTTGTGTTGTGTTAGTTCTGAGACCTCACTTGCTATATAAATCTTGTTTGTGACAAATATCATTGGCATAACAAACTGCTTTCAGAGTTTCAGCATGTCTATAATGAACAGAGTGGCTAAAGAATATGGTCAATCCAGCAAAAACACCAAAACACAAACCATAAGGCTTCATTACTGAAACTGGGAATTGTCTGTTATTTTGTGTATAGTATAGAGTGCTTTGTATAGCTCTTTCTAATAGAGTTGGACAAAATATAACTTTATTAATCACTGCAGAGAAATTCACAAATTAAAATAAACTTTAATTTCAATGTCTTTTAGATGATACTGCAGTGTTAAGGTCTTAGCAACCTCTCTGAGAGGTCTGATTCTCAGTCGAGGTTTGATTCTTGCTTTTTATGTTGTCAAACCTTGTGCATAATCTCGCTTGCTTTGTATCCAGCAACTGTCAAAAACCCAGCATTAAATTATACTTAAAAACTTCAGAAGTGATAAGTTGACAGTAAGACGAACAAGAAACTTTTTTTTGTGCCATCTTCGCTATGGCGGTCGATGCTGATATGACCACCTAATGCACAAAAGGAGTACAGAATGGAGGAGTGTAGTGATCCTCAAAGCCTCACATAGAGCATTAGACTTACTGGCAGTGCAGTTAAGGTCATTACCTTCTGTGTGGAAGAGAGTTTGAATCTCACTGTGGGTTTTTCTCAGAAAGGTTGTAATATACTGTATGCAGATTTATAAATATTACATCAGTATTGACAGTCCTAAAGTACACACATACACTGCATAAAAACACAACTGTCCCACTATGAAAGGGAGAACGTGTGCTGTTCTCAGCATCTTCAGAAGAGGGCTGTCCTGGACACCTAGTAGTCAGACATGGATCCAATGTCACTCATCTCAAAAGAAAAGTCTGTTAAAAAGAGAAATAATAAATGAGGGGCACCTACATGGCTTATGGCCCTTTGCCCTTGGAGGCCAAAATGAAAGTCTGACAGCTACAATTACAAATGAACTGAATGCAGAAGACTCAGCAGGGTCTTGAGGCTTTAGAGCATTCGCCTTTCATTATCCAGATGGATAGCAGCCTATGGCTGGGTGCTGGAAGCCTCTGACAGTGTTTAATTGTATGAACACTAGAACACGCATGGATCCGTCCTTCTTTATCAGAACAAGCGGTTGTCTTTGATAGCAGTTGTCAATACCAGTGACCACAGGGTCTCTCTGTACATGCAGTCTATACTTCCAGATTGAATTTCAATCATCTTTGCAGGCACCAGTTTCTTCACCCAGGCTGCAAAAACATATATGCATTGGGATGCTTGTGTCCAAAAGGTAGAGCCAATATTTGCAACAGAATTCACTCAGGTCTATTATGCCATTTGTGTTAAGGTTCGCATGCACACTTATCTTGCTGCTGCCATCAGTGCCTGGCAGGAGTGAGACTGAGAGTAGTGTATATTACGATTTGGTGTGTCGGTGCCCAAGCTGAGACCCTGGGATTTTCTCTGTTGTTTCTGGTACTGGCATACCACCCAGTAGATGCATTTTAGTACAGCCTGTCTGGCAGCTGAATCCAGGGATTTTTAACTTACATTTGTAGCTCCTGGATGGGTACCATTTCAGAGCCTTGATCTAAAACTGACAACACTAAATACTCTTCACAAAAGTAACAGCCCTTCTAATAAGACTCTTATTAATAAGATAGGTTCTGCTGCTAGTGTTGTTCAAATTGGGCAACACTAGTGTCCTATAGAACTTCAGGTGTTGTATCACTTTTCCCGTCTGTTTTGATAAGCAGCTTTTCCAAGTCTATGTTTTTGGCTACGAGAACATTATGAACATTAAAAGGTTGATTCATGATGAGCTGATTGATATCCTTCATCACAAAACTTCTGTCAGTGAAAACGATGGAACTAGTGATCTACGGAGGCAGAGTCTAATAAAAAAAGAGCTGTACAGAGGTGGCAAAAAAATCAGGAGAAAGTCAAGTGTGAAGGAGTCTACATCAGGAGCCACACATCTGAACTAAAAAAAGTACTTAATCAACAGTAAAAAAAAATTGAAATCTAAACAACTAATGTAAAAAAACCAAGGAGTGGAGATGAAAGCAGACACTGGAGGAAGACCAATGTCAAAATCAAAAACACTGAATACTTAGACAGCACTGAATTCTGCTGAGGCTTTTTTGTTTTGAAAACCCTTTTGACAATATAAAAAATGATATATTATTTGGTATCAATCTTTTTCCCTTTTGTAACTAGAAAAGCATTATGGCAATCAATACAACTTGTGTTAATATTTTATATTGACATTTTAGATAGCTATTTGTTGTTTGTTGGCTGATCAAGCATTCTTAACCACTGACATTTCTCAGATATGAAGACTGCCATTTCTTTTATGGCAAAGCTTGCCATTTGTTAGATGACAAACTAGTAACGTCATGCATTCAAGGTGGATCTCTCTGCAGGAAAATTCCTTGGATCCTCAATTTTTTCCATCATATCCCTGAATGCAAGCTGGAAATTGTCATGTCCATGGTATTTTACAGCGCAAACAATGCTAGTTTGTTCAAAAATTCATACCAAACACTTATACTAGCTTAATTGCTTTTGAAACAGTATGTGAAACATAAGTGATCAGTGTAAAAACATGTTGAACAGAACTTTGAACAGAGTTGGCATGGGTTCTAGTTGTTCTTGTCAGAGAAGTCGCCCTGTTTTAACAATCATAGTGTCTAGCTAAGGTACTTGAATTAAATATGGTACTTTCCCAACTGGCTAAAAAGCATAGATAAGAGGATGATCTCAACTAGACTCAGCCAAGAGTTTGACCTCGCAGACTGCAGTATCATTGTTTTCCTGCTCATTGCCAGAAGGATGCACTTTCAGCAAATTCATTTTATATACAACTTTTTATACAGAACGACCAGTAGTGCTGAAGTAAGTTTTAAACCTAAAGTATTTGAGGTGCAAGGTGGCAGCTCAAACTACTATCCAACATGCTGCACCAGTCACATTAAGAAAAACATGAGGTCAAAATTAATAATCATTTCATTTTAGCTAGAAACAAATCACAAATTAAAGTACAAAAAGACTCACAAAAAGCTTCAAAATAAGTTTGGAAGACTAAAAGGAAACAATAAAATGGCAAAAAATTAAAGGCAAATTTAGTAAAGGTATATTTTTGTAAAATCATTTTTTGGCAGAAAAATTACTAAATATCTGAAACCAAATGACTACCCAGCTCCTTCTGGCCTAAGCTAAAAACACACGGATGAAAAAGAATGAGTGTTGTGTGAGCAAGAGTATGAGTGGTCCGTTAGTCGTCCTGTTGTCCATGCCAGGTCAGCTGGTGATCTTTAGCACGTCTGCCAATGGCAGTAGTGAGTCACCTCTCTTCATGAAGGTTTGCAGATACCACACTGGCAAAATTTTGACACAGTTATATCTTTATTAACAGTTTCATACTTGCACTTGGCATGTCCTTGTACTGGACCTTTAGTTTCCATACCACAGTACACAACTACTTGTATACTGTTATATATTGTCATCATAATTTTAATGACTGGTTTATATAGTATCTACTTTTGTTTTTTGAAGTGTTACTTTAGCATACAGGATATTTATCTCATTATTAAGTGGGTCTTGTTGGCTACGGTTAAGTAGTGACAAGCTTCCTCTACCTCCCAGCTAATTTCTGTTTATATTGCTGTCTCTGAGATGGGGAGTGGGCGAGAAGAGAGTAATTTCACATACTGTACATAGTCACGTCTATGTCAAGAATGTTCATGTAGGCGTTTGTAATTACTACTTTACCTGATAGATGCTCCCAGTTGAATTTTTAGTATGTTTGTCTTCACTCATAGAAAGCCTCAGCATTCAAGACTGAAGTTTACTGGTTTGCTAGATTTTTTCTTGCTTTTGTTGTCCAGACCTCTTAGTAGTGACAGTTGGGGTGGGACTTGATTTTGCCTTAGTTTACATTGTATGAACACTAGAACACGCATGGATCATTAGTTTAAGCTATGAGGCATGCAGTACAGTTCTCTCTGCTGTCATACACTGTCTACAGAGCATAAAGATAGGAGGAATCAAGGTGAATGTTACTGTGGTTAACTTGAATTTCTTGAGTGTGGGTACGTATACTGCACAATAGTCTCAGGACTCAAGTAAATAAACGCTAGGATGATGTTCATATGGGACACATTTTAAAACTCGTCTTGTGTCCATGCGAGTTGGTAAGGCCTGGGGTTTTCACTTAAAAGCATGAAAGGCTGCCAGTCATAATAACAAATCAGTACTCTGTATTTCATTAAAGGTTTTCACAAGGAAAAATGCATGCTTCCCATTTTTTCAGATATACATAATACCGTGGTGTATTTTCTCATAGAAATTTCTGCAAGCATAGTGGAGAATAGTGAACAGTGATCTTAGCATATCTCTTGATTTGTTGTGGTGGTGGTTGTGATGCGTGGGGGGCTGTGGATGTGATTCATCATAACGGTCTGTTATGTTTAAAAAAACATTTTTTAACCTCTGTTTTCTTATGAAGACAGTATGCAGATGAAATTACAAGCTGCCAAAAAGAAACAAATCTGTGCCCTATGATTATTTTTTGGAAACAGTTTATTTATAGCATGGTTCCTAACCACATAACAATGGTAAAGAATACTTGCTTTTTTCATTGGCTCATTATACAATATCATGTGTAAAATTTATTATAACTGAAAATTAACTTTCTATAACTGTCCATAGCTGCTTGCATCATGGCACGGCATTTAAGGTTACACTGCATTTATTATGGAACTGTGCCTTCCTGTGAGTATGTGGTTTTACATACTAATATTTTGAGACCTTGACATTCAAAACTCAGTATTAGAATTTTTCTATTCTTTTAAATAAATAAAAACATATATTGCGAGAAAGTCAAGCGTTGAGTCATTATGTTAAGACCAAGTGTTTATAATGTTCGAATGTTTTAAGACATTTGACACTACCTAATATCATTTTATATGATCAACAAATTGTCATGGATATTAAATTCTATTGCAGTGCAAGTCCAGCACCTGGAGTGTTGAACATTCCTACTGGTTGTATGATTTGAGCAAATAAGGTCTGCAGCCAAATGATGACAGGAGTTATAAATAGTATACTGTTGGAAAGTTGGTTTGTTACTAAACAATTTAAGTCAAATGTGACAGAGAACAGTCCAGGAGCTTATCATCAATTCTACATCTAGTAACTGGTGTAATATGTGGCAACAAAAATGTTGGCAGTGGACCAACTGACTAAAGAATCACCCACTTTTTCTGTATCTGTTGGTGAAATGCAGTTTTGTTTACTCTGAGTTATATGTCACTTTGGAGAGCAGTGTCTGCTAAACAAACGTAGATGTAAATGTCAGCAATCGGGACAGCTCTGCAGAGCGGAAGGTAACAGCAGGGCTTTACAGAAGTGAGCTGAATAGCATTGTAGCTTTGTCTTTACTAGTCTCTCCCTCTGGTGTGCCATGATGTGCTGTACATGCGTCTGAGCATTCTGAGTCACATGTTGGGAGTACTTAAAAACACTGCAAATAAAAACCACAATAAAAAGCATGGCCAGAGAGAAATTAGGATGTTGGTGCTCATCTGCAGTTTCTTAATCCTTTCTTTTACACCACACTTCACGTTAAATTCACTAATACTCAATACAAGCATAACATTAAAAATAAAAGCATAATTACAAGGAATAAAAAAACAATGTAAATTGTATTACATATACTTTGAAGTGCAGGAGACAACTGCACGTCAACTCTGAGCCAGACATAATACATTCAGGTGTAGGATGACGAATAGGCAGCACTTCACAGACAGGTTCAAAATGGCAGCTTGCTTAGATTCTCTTTATGTTTTTCACATTTTCCCCTATTGAAAAACTTAAGGCAACACTTACTATTTGCTATCCATTGGTGCATCCAGAGTCATTTTCACAAGTGAGTTTAATTGGTATACTTTTTATTTTCTTAGGTTTGCATCAACAGAAAGTTTAGAATTCAAAGGTCTTTAAGTTGGTATTCATGTACCTAGTTGTCAAATCAATAACCTTAAGAAAGCAGTTTTGTTATTGCTTTTATAAAATCACTTTGTTATATTAATGTTCGAAGTTGGGGAGGTGGACAATAGAAGCTTGACGAAACTATATTCAATGCACCTGTCAGCTTTCTCACATCTATACAAAGAAAAAACATTCTGACGTTTTTTTGCCCTTCTTTGGAATATAAAGTATGATTTTATACCTCATTTTATAATATAGAGATAGTTTATTTAGCTGTGCGTTGAAGTCCATTAATTTAATGATAAAATAAGGAACCATGACTTTAGTAACACAGTTAATTTTTAAAGTGTTACATACAGTATTAGGAGCTTTATTTAAAGTACTACTTCAAAGAGAAGAGCCGCAAAGCTTAATTGTGTTTTACACTTATTTTGTACTCAAAAAACAGGGGCAGTGTAAGACAGAGAGAGCTTTGCTCTTATTTTAGAAAGAGATAGAAAGTTTGATGCTGCTACCGACTCACAAGCTTCTGAAGGAAAACCTGAAATTGAAAATCAAATCTGATTTACTTTCCACTCAGCCAACTGTAACCTTGTTGGCTAAATCTTTGTTCAGACTATATGAACACAGAGATAATGCTAGGAAACTCTTGGCTCAACAGCTGTGGTGTTTGAAGGTACCTTAGTCAATTTCAGAGCTTTGACCTTACTACTAGTGCAGCAAGGTGAAACAAGCAGTTTACGATTTGTTGTTATGACTTCTACATTGCAGAAGCATACGAGGTTTTCTTTTTTAACACCTCTTATTTCCCTCCTGTTGCAGCAACATTTAAAAAAATTATTCTGAAGGGGTCACATCCCTCTGGAAGGTGTTAAATGTAATTGGGGAGAAACAGGCTCGGAATTCACCCAATCCAGATGGGTCCCTGACTGATTTTTAGAAAAATGTTTTCTTCCAGCTGTCATTCCTGATTCACACTGCTTTCTTAGAATCATTTTAGTCTGGCTCTCCTTCAATATCAGGCCCCTATCTCCTTATTATTAAAGAACAATAAAGACCCCCTCAGCTGCATCCTACTGAACCCTGTCACTATGGCAATGTAAAAATCATGACTGAAATTGTGGAAAAGATTGAGACATGAGATTGTGTACCCTTTGATTAATGTTCTGGATCAAACTGCATTTATTAAAGAGAGATTCTACTTTTAAACCTTCTTTAATATTTTACGTAGACTCACTGTATTTAATATTTTACATACACTGTCGTCTGACTCTTACTAAAAGTACACTTTCTCTTGTTGCAGACAATGTTTTTGATTTTGTGGAATGTTGGATATTTGTTTAACTCAGTTGAAAGGCTTTGCTTCACCAAGAATTTTACTTCATAGACCAGGCAAGCAATCCCTTGTGGGTTCTGTCTTCACCAACCATTTATACACACGCTGCCTTGCACTGCATCGTGGCACTAGTCACATATGCCCCTTTTTTCCCTTTAGTCTTTATCATTGTAGTTGGGTTTTTAATCATACTGATGCGTTGTAGTTAGTGAATAGGAAGTATATTTCTATCAGGGGTAGAGTAGGAAGTCTTCATAAATACAACTAGCCTTTACTGTTACTACTACTATTACTACCACACCATAGCTCATTTGGCATGTTACCAAAGTAGTTCAAATGAACTAAAATAGTTAAAAGGTTAAGGAAGGAATCCAAACTTGAGTAAGCTAAATTCAACTTATCCAAATCCCTTTTATACAACTGAAACTTAGTACCTAGTGGCTAGCTAATCTGACCAGCCCCAGACAGGTTACTAGCTGTAACTCATGTAGTCACAGATATGTTACATAGGCTACACACATCTCATTTACACACGCTGAGCCATAACTATCCATACTCACTACCCATAAGTCATGAACTGTTTGAACAGGTGCAAGGATACTGCAGTAATGCTAATTCTTCAACTTACCCAAATTTTATGGATACATACTTCATCCTTGCCCTTATTTGTTTCTCATAAGCAAAAATACATATTTCTCTGATGGTCCACATATAAAAAAAAACACTTTTTGCAATATTTTCAAAGTTAAGTGTTCTAAAATATGCAGATTGCAGAGAAATTAACTGGTAGCAACCTTCTAAATTATTAATAAGGGTTGAGTTTAGGATTTAGGGTTGAGAGATTAATTGGAAATTATCACTCTACAGCTGTCGCAGTAATTCCTCTAATTATTCTCTTCTGATAATTAGAAGTGTTATTATAACATGAATGACCCGGATAACATGCTGATGGAACAATGGCCTAAGCCAAACTCTTGACATCTTTTTTTGTCAGAAGAGGTATTACAGGTGCTCTTTCAGGATACAGCGTTGGAAATAATTAAATGTACAAAGTCTTTCAAAGAAACACTTAGTTGACACTGGTGGTTTTTAGAAATCCATCACATTTCCATAAATATTTAAACTATGTAAGATTCAGCACACGCAGCTAAAAAAATGGACTGATAGTGAATTTAAGCCTTTTAATGATAAAAACATAGCAGTCAAATAGTTAAAACATGCATTACATCAATATTAAATCAATATTTCATGTAGACAATACCATGAACAGTACTGTCACTGTTCTGTTAACACTTAAACCATGTAAAAATCAAAAGCACTCAGCTGTTTCAAAAAATGAAATGTCAATATCTTATGAGCTGGAATCAGTGAAAGACAGATGTACAACATATGTTCACCCAAGGCTTAAATAAATAAAGCCCCTTTTAGATTTCAGACACATCCCAAGAAGATTACAGCATTTACAAACTTTGAGTTAATGATTGATAGTGACACAATGTGGTTAAATAAAGATTACAATAAAAATTAAGCAACTTGTTGATAAAGTATATAATAGTAAACAAAAGATTCATTCATTACAGAACATCATTAATAAGAAAGAAATTTTACTGCCAACTTCTGACATCGCCTGATTTACACCACCAGAGGAGAAAGTGCTGTTAAGCAGCCAAATTGGGATGTATTCAGAGGAGACTGACACCTGGAAAAAATCTGCTCTTCTTGTGGGTCTGAATTCTATCCTAAATTACTCTGACTTTCAATCATGGTGAACGACAGGCTCACCTATCTCGCCATATGTCACAAGGTTGCACAGAAATTTTTACAGAAAGATTTTTTCAGATTAAATTAGATGTAGCCAAGTAGATGACCTGACACATTTCTATGAATTGATGCTTTTATGTAGTAAAGGTGTCCTCCCAACACTTTTTACACCTTTCCAAATGTACCATAACTTTATCAATAGATGTTTATTTTTATTACCTCAGACTCAGCATTTCCACATTTATTGGAAATCACAAGACCCCCATATATAACACAAATTTGCTTGGAGCATGGGTTTACATAAGTTTTAGTTGCATTAGTGGACTGTGAATTAAACACAGTATGTATGTGATAGTAGCACAAGGAACAGAGGATTCAAGTCTAATTTGGCTTATTACTGAAATTAGCTACTGTTTTACAGCATTCCTCAGACCACTTTTTCAAAGTTCTCAGCACAATTCTGTATTCCTGAGGTGTTCAAACAAGTCCTGTGCTTTTGCAGTGAGTCATGATTTCCCACCATCTATATAAGACTCATGTCTGAATTAAATTAGGAACTTTATGCACTTTATCAAACTCAAAAAGATTTGCAGCACTCCCACCCTCACCCCTAGCACATATGTTATACAGTTAGGCAAAGCTATGGGGTTGTCTGGCTTATTGCAGAAAATGGATTATCCTTTGTGTATATTTGTGGCCTGTAGCTCCCTTGGTAAAACTTTCATAAAAAACATTAAACACAAATATGAGGTGTACTACCCAGTCATATTCACAGCATAGCTTTTAAGGTCAAGAAAACAGATTACCTTTTCTGAGCAGCTGAAGAATTGATAATATATGGCAAGGGATCTCAAAATCTTGAAATCTTCAGAGGTTCTGGTCTGTTAAACAGTCTGAGTCCACACTGAGGGAAAACGATAAGAGACAATCTAAACCATTTGCATCAAAATTAATGTCTTCTACTTGGCAAGAAAACAGGGGCTGGATACTCTTACAACATTAACGAACAATTACTCTAACAGCATTACAAACATCCACCACACATTTTTTATTTTATATATTTATGGTTTTTAAACTTTAAAACACATGTCAAATTTGTTACAACACTTAAGTCTCTCTTTGCTGACCCTTAATAATTTCTGACTATATGTCTTTGATGTTTAGGATTGGCAAACTCATTAGTGCATATCTAGCTTGTGCTCTGGAATTCCTGATTTTTCCTACAGTTTTTGTGAAGCCTTGGTACGTGTATTTTTAATTATTTGTTGCCTCATCGTATTCATAGCCTGTCGAATAAGCACATCGTACAAAACAGAAAGTGTGGAGCAAGTGTTTTTTTATATAGGTATTAAGAGCATATGTTCATTTGTAGTCCATCATTAAGACACCAGCCAAGGTCTGACTGGCAGAAGAAGGTCAAACAGCAAGTTATCCAGTCTGTTTGGTCAGATTGTTTGGCCCAGTCATCAGAGTACATAAAAGAAAGAGGGGCACTATGGCTGGAACAGAGGAGCCTGCAATGCTAGTCCATCCTTTAGCTGTGCAGTCAGTCATGCATATAAGAACAGATATAGCATAATTCAGCAAAACTGAAGAGATAGACATCTTCCAGACATCTTCCTTCACCAAAGTATGGCAACTGCCACTAATTCATTTTAAGTTATGCTCCAAAAATTTATGCTATTCTAAAATGATGCCCTCATCGTTGAACTGCAGAGTGAAATAATTATGTCTTTAGTTGAAAGCAAACAAATTATGCCTTTAATTGAAAGCACCACTTTGAACACAGAACACCGAACAGATCATTTCAAGCTGCAACAGGCAGGCGGAACATCTTTTCTATAAAGCACAGCCACATATCAAACAATATGTTTTGAACAGACAATTTTCATGAGCGAGGACTGCAATGTAATGTGCTATTTTCCCATTTTAAAGGAACACCACGGGCAGGCAGCTATAAAGATCTTTTCTTTTGCTCTGGGAAGAAAGAACTGTTAAATGAATGGTTGACTATAAAAATAGTTATACTGAAAAAAAAACAATTTATGAGGAATACATTAAAACAAGGGACCCAAATACACCTTTTATGATTTGCATGGTGAAAGCACATGACAGGCCTGGAAGTGAATTTCCACTTCATTTTATTCATAAGCATTACCACAACAGATGCCTTCACCTTAAATTACATGTTAGTTGACACCCTTCTCTTTCTTCTTTCTCTTTTTGCCAAAAAGATTACAGTTGCTGGAAAAGTTTATGCTTAATACCAATACATCATTAACTGTCCTCTTCCTGAAATTTTTTAAAGAACGTGCATTTTTATTTCCAATACGTTTGTCTTCTCTTCTGAGAAGTTGGTAGATGTTTACAGGAAAAATAAGAAGAGGAAAACAAGCTACAAGATTATGAATTCAGTTACAACAATAGACATACACCTTTCAACACTATGGACACAAGTGGATCGGAGAATATTCTGAAAGACCTCTGTGTCACTGAAAGTCGATGGCAACTTAAGCACTTCATAACAATGAGCTTTGGGTTGAATTTTTTATAATTGGCTATCATGATAAATAACTAAAGGATTAATTTGTCTAAAACTTTCAAAAAAATACAAAAAACGAATAATTGTTTTGGAGATGTGCCAAAATGTGACTGTTAGATTTTAAATCATGTTGTAAAGTTTATGATACGTCTTGAATAGTACCTCTCATTTAGTATCAAACAAATGTCTTGAAGTGGTTCCTATGACCATTTTAGGCCTTTGTGAGATTTGAAGGCCATCTGTTTTCTGAGTGCATTTAGCTGCAAGCAGACAAATATACATAACATACAGATGTTGCATCACATTTTCCTTTAATAAAAACTCAGAAGATTTTCAGTAGGGAATCTAATTAGATGAGTATACTTTCAAGGGCCATGCATCCGTGACTGACAGAAGCCTTTGATGATGAACAAGGAGAGGTTTTCAAAGTGACCTTGAGTAACGAAGAAAAGTAAGCAATGCGAAACAGTCATTAGAGCTGATGCCAGGCCTTTCTAGATGCTTTTTCGTAGAGTCTGCAAAGAATGAGACTTGACTATTTTTAGTTCTTCCTGGGAGACCACAGCACACTGGACTTTCAACTGTTTTTTTTTTCCAAAATGGTTAAGATTCAACATAGGTTTGCAGAATGATGATCTTAAAAAATGCTAAATGTTCTTTATTATTTCATTTTTCCAGTCCAATCTTTTTTGCATTTAAAAAGGTTTAATGAATGAAAGTTTTTATAAAGTAGCTGTACAGTAGTTTTTCAGCAGAAAATAGACAGACCTGATCTTTTTTGTTTAAAGCATTTAGTAGGAACTTAATTACAGTTTGAATTGGAGAGAAACATGGTCATTGTTCCAGCACTTTCACTGTCACAAAAAGTAACTGTCAGAACATTTTAAAATGTTGCACTGTTTTAAAGACAACTTACTTCTGGCATTATATACTGTATAAACACATTACTATCTTTCTTCTACATAAAAGTGTATTTAATAGGAAAAAACTGACATATGCAATTACATATATTTAGTCATTTTGGTTTAAATACAGCTAACAAGTTAACTTAAAGTAGAGCACTGATAATAAAGACAATTTCTTGTACAGCTTGATTCTTCTGACACCCTGTTTAACTAGGCAGGAATTGTCAAGATATGTTTTGAAGAACTTTCTTGTTTCATAAAGCAAGCTCGAAGTTGGTTGACTGCATAGGCATAATATCTAATATATCTACATGTACAGAATTTTATTATCAAATCAAGTGAAACTTGTTAAAAAGACAGTGACATTAGAGATTGCCCAGTGAACTGGAATGAATGGAGCTAAAATGCTTATATCATTTCTAGTAATTATTCAAATGATGCAAAGCTGGAGTCAAAAAAATGTGTGTCAAATTCCCTTAATGATGTTTCAGTGTGTTTCTCTGCCATGCTGATCATCATGGGCATACTGTTGTGTTACTGGGTGGCTTTTGTGCTACTTCTGGATTTTGCCAGATTTACCTCCCATGGAACTAGAGTATGTTTTCATTTAATTAAACATTTTTAATCAGTGTGTAACACTAAGTACATATATTGTGATTATTTACACAGTGCAGATTAGTTAAACGTACCCTGGATTGCGTCCTTGTATGAAGGCCATTATTTTAAAGAAAACATTTATGTAAGTACATGAAGCAGAAGACTGTAATGTAATTGCACACTGAGCCAAGCCTGGACAGAATATATATACTGATCTACCATTTGGTGAAATAACTGAACTGTTCATATTAAAAATACTAGTCTCTTGTGAAAGTTTAAATCAGAATTGGTAGCACTATTGAAACTGAGCCTTGATCACGTGGCTTCTTACAGCCTATTTTTACACACCAAATGGAATCAGCTAAAACACCAACTTACAGCTCATGTGAGACTAGCCTCCCTGCAACTACTTTACCTGTATTGCTACTATGACTTCGTACTTACTGTGTGAGTGGACACACTCATCTGTTCACTTGTCGCACATGTGGGATCCACATGGATATGTATGTCAGACAGTTACTTGTAGACTAATTTATTTGGCTATCCAATGCCTACACCTGTTATTTAATGGTGTCTTCAGAGCAAAAGCAGCCAGATTCAGACACATTTTAAAAACATCTCATTGAACATCCAAAAAGAGACATCACTCTTTCAGTTAAACAATTTGTAAGGAAAAAATACTTCAGCATGCCACAAACATGCAGCTGTTTGATTCAACTTCAGAGCTTGTTTCCTTTCAAGACCAAAATATGATGCACCATTCTGACAGCGAATAGGGTGTGTGAGCGTGGGTGGCTGAGTGCGTATTGTGACAGAGAACAATAAATGAACCATTTTAAATTAATTTGTATCAAACTAACACTCAGGCTGTTTAGTGGGGTCACATGACATTTATTTTGCATGCATCAGTATAATCTTTGGTTGCATTCCCGACCTAAGGCGCTTTGCCGTGATCTGGGAACACAAAGGCGCTGACGTGAAAAGCCTGCACAGGTGGACCTGGGACTCTTTTGAGAGCTCCACTGGTATTATTTAGTAAGATAGCAGACAGCTCTATTCAACATCAGTACTGTATGTGCCATCATAAACACTGACTGAAATGACACAAATGAATGTGTGTGTGTGTGTGTGTGTGTGTGTGTGTGTGTGTGTGTGGCCCCCATGCAATGGATTGGCATCCCATCCAGAGTGTAGTTTCATAGCCTGGTGCCCAGTGATTCCCGGATACACGCTAGACTACCATGGCCCTGACCAGAATACGGAGGTTAAATACAATGGATAGGTACAATTTTCAAAATAAAACATGTATTGCTATTGTTCTTTTATATTATACATATTAATTGGTATGACTGCCGTATTGGCGGTAAGTACAATTAAACTGCGATGTACAACTAGGATTTACAACCCTCTTGTTCAAACAACCTGATAATTTAAAGGCAGCGAGAAGACGATTGTCAGGTTCGCTTCTGCTGTTCAGGTGCCCAGCTCACCCACTGTGTGACCTTATGTTGCAGTTTCCGCCTCAGCTTACGTGGCATGAGATTTTCCGACAGTCTGGGACATATTCTGTGCAGCAACTGGGCAGTACCTGATATGGGAAACGCACGCTTTTTATACACAAAGGACCTGCTTCACCCTTGAGCATATGTAAAATTGCTGTCCCCCAAACTGAATGCAGACTTGCCTAACTGTGCCACCTGTGTGGATCTTCAGCTGGGCTCTATTGCTCTGTACTACAAAACAACACCTGGGCTGTTGATGTCAGGAAACTGCACTGTTATTATCTTCTATAGCTTACTGTGTATATATATACATTTTGTCTGCTTTCAAATCAAAATACCTTGTTGCAGTACATTAATTTTCTATTTAAAGTTATTTGATATACTTTTGTGTCACAACCAACAGCTAATGTTAGAGAAACAGTTTTGTGTTCTTTTAGTTATTTTGGGTAACCCCTTGCCCAATGCAGGGCTGCAGTGGCTTGGAGCCTAACCCACAAGCATACTGCATGATGCAGGGTACACCCTGGACAGGACACTAGTCCCTAGCACAGCAATCACTCAAACTCATTCACTCATGCACACTGCAGGCAGTTTGGACTGTCACAGGAAACTGGAACACCCCCAGGAAACACATGCAAACATGGAGAAAACACTGCATAGAATGAGCCATGTTTGTCCGAAAACACAGTCCAGGAGCAGTAAGGCACTAGTGCTACCCACTATGGAACAAAGCTGCCCCAATAATTTTTTTACTTACACTTGTTAAAAAAGGTATTTTGTACTTTAACTCTCAAGTTATGTTACATCAGTAATTTAATCTTTACCTATGGAAACGGTTATTAAAGTAAAAATACTTTTACTAAATGCAGTAGGAAATTTCTGTATTCTTTAACCCAAGCTGATCCTTTTAGATAGTCTTTGGTAACAACAGACAAATGGGAAAATGTATTCTCTCAATATCTGCATGCAATCACCAAATTAAGAGAACTGCAAATGTTTATGTTTATAACAGTACAAAATGAAAAATTAAGGTATTGGTTCATCTGCACAGCTGCTAAGACATACTGTAAAGTGGTATTTTTATCTCTTGCTTTTCTTAAGTGATTTTTCTTTGTGATTTTTCCTGCAGGAAATTAGCTGTCATTCACAGAGGTTAGCAAGGCATAGTGGCATTATAATAAAATTACCCCAGATATTCAGTTACAGCTTCTTGACAGCAATATAGCTAAAGCTCCAGTTTCGCAAAAATTGTGTGCTATCAGCAACAGTGGGAATATGCTATGTTCATGAGACAGTGGAAGCGGCACTGGCAGCAGTAGCTTAGAATAAATTAGTTTTGGGTATAGTAAGATAACAAAATCACCAGTAACTGTGTCTGTTAGACCTCCAAACAGGTTAGCCAAAGTTTTCCAAAATTCAACTCTTCAATATTATGGCAGCTTGCTGGAATTACACACAGGCACAATACAAGGAAAGAGACAAAAGCCACCATTGTACTTTTAGCTACAACATTGGAACACTTACAATACATTGAATATGTGACTGTCCTTCAATTTGTTATTTGATTTTTATTATAATTACTAAACACAAGCCTGCTGTATGTGTATCTTGATTCACAGGAGGCCACCTTTATATTAACAGTCTCTCTCTTCTGGAAAACCATTAGAAAGCTTCTTATTCTTTATAATGGTTCGATATTAAAATGAGCCTCTCACTTTTTTCAGTGCATGTTAAATTTGTCAGGCTGCTGATGTTGGATGTCAGTGATGGTAATGTAAATTTAAATCCCTCCAAAAAAACTGAGGAGCTTCTTTAATATTAAATTGATGTTTAGAAAGATGAGCTGGGGTAGAAAGAGAAATGAAACAATAGTAAGGTAGGTGTCCATTAGTAAGTGCAGGTCTTGCACTTGGCTTCCCTCCTCATAGTTGTCAACATTTCTTACTCACTATTGCTGGCTGGGTGAAAAAAATGGCCTTTAGGTCATGGTTATTTATCTGTAACAGTTTTCTCATTCCATCAAGTATAAACAAACACTCAAAGAAGTGTAGATGACAACATCCCACAGCTCTTGTCCATCAACAACAATAATCAATGACATTTTTATTCACTAGTGCCGGGTTTTGTTCCGCATATTACAGTAGTTCTTCCTGCAGATACTCTGGTAGGCCCCCATCCTTACTGCATAGTGGATCCTGATGGATCTCTGGACACACAGTTGCAAAATCTGAAAGTTCAGATCTGAAAGTTCAGATTTATTGCAGATTAGTAGGTGTTTTTGAGTTGTTTTAAGACAATTTTATGACAATGTATAAGCAATAAGAGCATAAAAACTAAATATATAGCAACAGACAATGCCCAAATTATACATTTAAAAAACATTCTCATAACACATTTAATGACAGCATTTAGAACAAAGTGTACAAACAATGAGTGGCCTATCTATATAAGGTACACTTCCCCTTTCCCTGAAAAAGACTGCTCAATCTGACAGCATCACATGTTCACACTATGCTATTTAAAGCATGTGGGCAGATGCTTAGGGATTCTTTGTTTGTGCAGTTCTGAGGGAGAACGGGCAAAGAAAAGATTCATGCAGTACTGGGTAGTTGCACCAGATCTGCTGGTATGAGGATGTCAGAAATAGCAACCCGCTTGTGTTTTCATGCATGTGTGCCACAGGTGTGCGAACAGCTGAACGTTTTTCGGGTGGTGGACCAATAGCAGTCTTGTGGTTGGAAACAGCTCATTGATTAAAAAGGCCAATGGAAGCTATTACAATTTAGTAAACATGCTACAGTCCGTCAAGAAAGGGCTAAGTAAACCAAAGGTGCTAAAGGATTAATATCTGAATGTTCAGTTCTTTATTCCTTTTCAAAATCACATAATAGTTGGCTATAACTGAAACTACAGCATTCCTGCCAGCAAAAATCAATTAAAATGAGGTTTTAATAAGCTAAGAAAAAAACCAGACACTGGAAGACTGGAGAAATGCAGCAAACACCGATGAATGCTCACTAACAGGTGGAAGAACCACAGGAGTCCATGAATCTATTGTTCAGAATATGAACACGTGTGCGCCTTGTGGAAAAATTAGTCTCTTGATAGGCATGAAACAGTATGTGAGGTACATGATATGAATGGGTTCCTTCCTTCAGCAAACATTCCATGCCACAACACTTGGTTTGCCCAGGAATGGTAATGGGAATGTGCTAGTGAACTTAGCATAGTACTGCCGTCTGTCCAATCAACAGATCTCAGTCTAGTCAAGCATCTGGTGGGGTAAGATGGAGCAGGCTTGGAGACTAGCCAATTTGCAATGGTTAGCAGGAGCAATGGAACCTGCACGGGCCAACATCCCTGTGGTGTGCTTTTGACACTTTGTCGAGTCCATGTCCTGACAAATTCAGGCTCTTTGAGGACAAATCAGCTCTGTGTTAGGGAAGTGTACCTATTGAAATGCAAATCTATGAGGGGTGATCAAAAATACTTTAACTCTTTAAAGCCCAACAGTAAAGACTGAAGAGAGGAAAGACTATAGCAAAGGAAAGCACTGTTCAGTATATGGCTCCTCTGCTGTCCAAGAAGGCTTGTTTTTACTTTATTTTGATAATGCTGAAAGAGCTTTTATTATTTTTTTATTATTTATTGTTGCAAAACAGGTGCTTAATTTCCCCCTTTTTCAAATATGAAATTAAAAACTTTTGAACTCACCATCTGCCTCTAGACTAATTACCCTCCAGTTAAGACATACCCCACAACAATTTTTTAATGGAGTAAAGATCATTGTTAATTTCAGAACACAGCATTAACCCCTGTAATATCTACTGTTACTTGCTGCAGTCTAATTCTGCTTTAATTTCAAAATGAGCAAACTGGTTAGCCTGCCCCCTTGAAAATAATTGTTCTGTTCAGCTGAATGAATCATAAATTCCACAGTTCATACATAGAGATCACCATAATCTCCTCTCAAAGGCAACAATATATTCATTCTGTGCACCTCCTTCAGCACTTCAGCCTTCCTCTCCATTTCTGCAAATGTACTATTTTTTAATGAGTTCAACTGTGATAAAAAATATGTAAGAGGTACAAGTGCCTCTAATGAAAAATTTGGTCACTTCCCAGAATTTCTCACCTACTCAGTTCTACAAATTCCCATAGCTGTAATTTAATCTGGGATATGAAGTTTACCTTAAGCAATAGATTCAAAGAGCAATTTACACATTTCAAATTTATATATAAGAGGTATAATTTTACAGGGGAAAAAGGAGTGTTCAGAAATGAGGAAGTTAGCATTTCTATATGGGTTGCAAAGTTACTGATGATCCAGGAATAAAAATATCATCAGTCCTGGATGAACAATGAAGACAAAGGGAAAAAAAAATATTTCACATTTCATTATTTTTTGATTACTGAGGATACTCAAAATATAATGAAGATCCAGATCATTAAAATAAGTGCTCAGTGCAAAAAACACTGGTTCTACTGCAGTATATCAGAGGAGGAGTGGTTAAAATAAGGACTATTTGCAGTATCTTTAAGTATTAACTGTAAGCTCATTTTTCAATATCTACGATCTGAGAATTCGACTTGAAGAAGCGTGTCATTTAATAACCCTACTTTGACTCAGGACAGCGTTTCTTCATGTTTACGAAGATCAAATTTACATTTCACATATCTCTCTACAGCTGAGAATATTTACATTTACATTTATCCATTTGTCCATCATTTGACTCTTTTCATTACAAAGTGAAACAGAATGATTATTAATTGTTTAGCTGGCAACTTTATCCTAGGTGACTTACATTGCAAGATACAGAGAACTAAACTCCATACAATCATTCAGCCATCCATAAAGGATCAAAACATAAAAGCAGAGAAATGTAAAATCAATCAATACAGCAGAAAACTGTCACAAAACACACACACACACACACACACACACACACACACACACACAGACCCTTACAGGCAATTCAGAGTGACCATTTCCCTTGAAACACATTTCTTTGGACTATAAGAGAAAATCTCATACAAAGGATCCTCATAATCCACACTTTTTTGAGTATTCAGTACATAAAGGCTTTGGAAGAGCTGAAGGAGTGCAAGACTGACAGGTAGGATTTATTGAAAGGAAACTGTCTTTTTGTGCTGTTACAATAACTAATGTTAACTATCTTAGTAATTTGGTCCATTTTAAAGGTATGTGGCGATATTTTGACATAAATGATACCACTTTTGAGGCTCAGAAATACATTGAACATAATGCTAACTACCTGCTTGAGCAAGTTTTAATTAAGTAACTGTTTATCAGGAATACATTATATTTATAAAGAAGGATAAGATTATTTTCTCAGTTCACTTATAACACATTTTTAGGGTTAAAATTCCATGCATGTTGTACCACTCATGCACCATACTGTATATTTCATCACAATGTTTTTCAATCATGAAACAAAATTAAAAAGGGCTAGTTTCCAGAAGGCTTCTGCAAAATTTAACTATGGCTATTCCATTTAACAGCCGGAAGTGTTGTAGTGCAAAAGACCAAAACAAAGTACCAAAAACAGGAACGTAAAATGCTGGAGCATGCACCTCCTACACAAGGTCTGAATAAACAAACACACTTTAGAGCCGTGGCACTAAAGACAGCATTATCATTTGTCCTGGATTTACCCGTCCAATAGAACACAGCAATCTACATTACTTTTGTTATCAAACCACCCACTGCTGTGTAAACAGTAAACTAACTGTGTTACAGTTGCCAGGCTATTCAGCTACTCCAACTATGCTTTTCTGACAGAATAATATTGCACAAAAGCACTAGTAAAAGTACAATTACTGTCACCAATTGAACGTATTTAGATATGATTCTTTAAACATGCTGCACTGTTAAAAATGTTGTTTACAGCATAAAAGTGTCCAAGTTTCAACAGTCTATCTTGAGAATCTCAACATCACTTCCTTGCTTTCATAGCTGGTGATTTATCAGAGATGCTGTCAACATAATGGACTGTAGAAGTGTTTCTGCCTTTTCTGGAGATTTGAAGATGGATGGTTTTCAACTTGATTTTGACTGTATCAGAAACAAAGAAATTTTTCTCTGTCTACTTTGCTGTGCTTTTATAGCAGATCAAAAAAAAAAATAAAATAAAAAAAAAATATATATATATATATATATATATATATATATATATAGATATATAGCTCTCTCTCTCTCTCTCTCTCTCTGAGTGTTGTGTTTCATATCAACAGATCCACTTGACCAGTTCAGAATGTTCTGTCCATCGAACAATTTCAGAATGAAAGTATGCATCTCGGTGATTCTTCTGACTGCCACTGTACAAAGTCTCTTGACTGATACTTTGGCTGACAACATAGGAGCTGAGCTGGCTGTTTTCATAAAAACCAAATTGCTGCCTCAGGTTCCCCACGATCCCATGTCTTCCAGCTTAGTTAGTTTTGAGGTACATAAGCTCAATTGTGGTTCAATATTCAGGTGTCAATTTGCACTGATTACTGAGTGAAGAACGTCATTTTTAAATTCCATTTTATGTAAAGATTTCTGGGTTTTTCCAGTTTTTGTATTTGGCGAAGGCACAAACAGCATGATTAGTTTTGTTTCACTGGAAGCTTCTGATCATTTAGCTGAGCGGTAAGGCCACTGTCATCCTTGTTGCTGTTGCAGTCATGGTGTCGAGAGTCTGTAGTTGTTCTGCGATTTTCTCATCCAGTACCACTCTCAGATATGTTGTCTAGCTTTTCATCTGTGTACCAATAAAACTTCACATAATAATACATATAACAACTAGTACACTGCTGACTTTAAGACAATAAGCTGTGCTATTTGGTAATTAAAATTATACTACCTGCATTAATTACTAAATTAATTACTATTAAATTTCTTTATTACAAGAGCCCTAAAATAATTTGGCTCACAATTAAGGTCTTTTAATGATAAAGATCTCCATTCCCTTTTTATTTAGGATTAATCTTTTACAACATGATATCGGTAAACTTATGGTTCTGTGACACTTTTTTGTCTCACTTATATATGTGTTTAAAGCTCTCAGGCAATATCTAAGCATGACAATACAGTACTGGTACGTTTCAAACCCAATATAATTTCCATGAAACTGGTTTTTGCTTTGATCCAATGTATACATTCTGATGGCAAAACTAGCCTAGAAACTGCAGCTGAAATGTAAGGTTCAATCTGTCAGGGCAGGACTTTCAAATAATACTGTCAACTGTTTATAGCCCACCAACATTCTCCTTTTTCAAAGGAAAAAAGCAATCCCATCAAATAATGAGAGCTCAATCAAGGACAGCCCTCTCAATGGGGATGCTTCATGCCAGGCTGTTCCTGAAATACACACTTTCACAGTTCAAGGCAGCAGCCTGTTCCTAGGCAACAACTCTCCTGCTTTGTAGGATGCAACACCTCGCACAGAATACAGGAATACGGGACAAGCAGCATGTCATTTCCAAGTGTAAAACAATTGATAAAGTGCTAGAGGCCTTTGTCAACATGACAAACACTCCGCCTCACTGGCAAGGCTGATAATTATAGACTGGCATATAAAAGGGAACCTCACAAAATGATAACCAAACTGTATATTTTATAAATGATGACATAGATTCGAATATTTGAAAGGTTTTTTTTAAAGGAAAAATTAATTTTTAAATGTAATAAAGTAGTAAAGATGCACAAACAAAAACGTACATTTTTTAGGCACATAGCAAGTGCTACAAAAAGCCCCTTTTACTTCGTATTAACATTGTGGCAGTTAAAAGGCTGTGCTGAGATGAAGGAAGAAGAAAAGTTGGAGAAAGCACTTATAAACATCTGCAACTGAGTCCAGGTGCTGTTAGATATAAATTAAGAGTGAAGACACAATGCTGACTAAAATAAAGAAACGGGCAATAAATTTACGGTATATTTTCCTTTGAAAGGATGTGGAAACAAACTATATTTAGAAGAATGCAAAAGGAACAGGAGACTAAAACACGAATTAATCCAAGCCATGTAAATTTTCCCGGGCTTAAAAAACTGATACAAAGATTGTCCACTGTGTGAATGACCTAATTCTATTTGCTCAGAACTGGTAAACTTTTGTGTTCACCATAAACAAAGGTACTAATAAAAATAAAAAAAAAATATTATCAGTGCCAAAACACTTCATTGCCTTAGTAAGTATACCTTACAACACAATGCCTTTATTACAAGTCAAATAAGCATTCTTAGAACGCTACTGATGACACATAAACTCTACATTTTGTTCGTAAATAGAATGATAAAAAAATCAATCTGTGCCTTGAGACAGTATTTTGGGCACATGTTTGCACTGTTCTTAGTGGATGAGGTTCAGTAATTTAGCAGGACATTAATCGTAATGAGGTTATCACTGACTGTGATTGTTGATCAACTGGCTGACGCCGGATCCATGAAAGCAGCATAGTTGTAGCAACAAACAATGAGCTTTGGAATGGTAAACAACACTGTAGGCTTCAAACAAAAAAAAAATCTTAAGTGCAAAATATTAATGCAGAAGTCCTCATTTACCTTTTACATTTTCAGGAAAAATAAAAACAAAGGCATTGATCACTGCCACCCTCCCACTGTATGCATAAATCTATCACTAAAGTTATTTATTGTAGGTAGGGTTTAAACTTGCTGTACAAACAGTTTTTCAATGTATAGTGTGATCTAGGGTTTTTCTAAATTGCATTGCATTAAACAAATTTTCTTTAATTTACTTAAACTCAGTAGGAGAAACAACAGCAACAAGACAAGGGCAACAGTCCTTAAGTCTTTGTGGTAAACCTTCATTGGAGTTTTAATTCAATAACTATGACTTTTTTTAAACATATCACTGTCAACATCCGCAAATGTTTGTTTTTTTTCAGAACGTTTTAATAAATATAAAATGAAAATTTTAAAGTTCTTCTTCTGTAGAATTTATAATGATCAAAATGATTATATGCATTTAAATTTGTCTAGGTAGCTAATGAACCATGTAATACTGAGTAATACACATTGCATATTACATAATTGTCTTCATATGATATCTTACAGATTAGGGATCCTCAAGCTGTTTAACTCTAGGACAGTGTGGTACATTGAGTTCACTCCAGAAAGCTGCTTTGCAAACTACATTTTACATTCATGCAGATTGACAGATTTTTGAAAACTCTATGAAAGTTCATTCATTAATTCATTCACTGATTGATTTCAACTTTTCAATCATGATGCACAAAGTTAGCAGACTTATACCCTGGAGGGAATGCCATTCCATTTTAGAGCAAGCGCAAACAAAACATTCACACGCTATGGGCAGTTTTCTGTAACCAACTAACCTGAATCACATGGGAGGAAACTAGCTCACCCAGTGGAAACTCACACAGACATGGGGAGAACATGCAAACTCCTCACAGACTGAGCTGTATTGGAATCCACATCCAAACAGGGCGAGTGGGCATCCCTCCCTCTCTCTCTTTCTTTCAAAGGTTCAAGGACATTTCCTGACATATCTGATAAGAAGCTTAAAAATTCAGAAAGGACAGAGGATACATTTCCCTATAAAAGCTTCAAATTTTCACATTATGTGATGAAAAATGCAACACAAAATGCATTAATTAGTTTATTTCAATTACATTAAAACCCAGCAATAACGTACCCTGGGATAACATGAATTTGGATTTTTTTCTTCAGTTCCGAACTTCATTATAAAACCAATAGTGTATTAAAGTTCTTATAAGGAAATTGGAAATTGACTCTCATCCTACTCCAGTGAGGTTAGAGGTGATGAGGTGGTGTCACAAAAAGACTCATAACTTGGGAATTTCTCATTTCAGTGTATGGTCAGTTGTGTACAGTACAGGTTTCACTATACTTTTTGTGTTTTTGTAGTCTTTAGGGAATGACAACTTTGTGAAAAATTTGACTAGTATTATTATTGTACTGCATTAGTACTGTAGCAGGGATTGGGGCTACAGTTCTCCTGTACTGCAGCAATACATATTTGTATACATTCTTATAATTATGTCAAACTGTTGTGGGGAGTTATAGGCATAATGTTGGCCCTGTGGGTTTTTAATGTATTAAAGAGTCATATTATAGACCATTAAACATCTTGGACCCCACAAATCACATTATGATGAAGTTTTACTGTATTAATAAAGTATATTCAACACCTACAAGATCTTGAAATGGTCAGCACCTCAATACGTTTAGAACTTCATCACTTCCTGCACCCCAGCAACAGTGCAGCACTCTTCCCTCTCTCTTTGCCTGGCTTTCCAATGCAAAGGAGACCCAAAATCTTTTAATTTGTTTTGTCTTTTAATCTGGGTTTTGATTCCAGTTCCCATGTGGTGGAATGAAGTCCCTTCTCTCCCACAGACCTGCAAACTCCCATTTAACATTCCAGAAGGGTCTTAAAATGCATCTCTTTCAGACCCACTTCTGGCTCGATCTCCTTAATTATTGAATAAACTTGCTTTGCAGCATTCTGTAATCATTGTTATATTTTCAAAAATTTCTGCAGGCAGCTACTTTTTCAATGTACACAAGCCAAAAGCATTGTACTAGACAAACTGCTTTGAGAATCATGTCTGAATCTATGCATCTTCATCTGAAATGCATTTTTTATTTCCTGTTGTTGTACTGCACTATGGCAAAAAGTGACCTCAAAATGAATAAATGTAAATGTATTGCAAACACATCCAGTTTTTGACCAAAACTCCTTAAAAACCTGTGTTTGCCTAAGTGTTTTCACATTTTCTCACAGCAGTACGTTAACTCAGGTAAAACTAACAGTCTGAACAACACTGAACGCTTGTGTTCAAGCCCATGAGATGGTTAATGACCAGGATTTTACTCTTACCATTTAGGTTTTGATTCAGCTTATAAACAACAGAAATACATGCTAATAAATGGATTGTTATAGCAGTTGCAGTAACTTGTTACTTCTGTGAACTAACAAAAAACCTCAGAAATTTTCTTGGCTGCTCAACATGGACAGTACAAATAATAAATATTTAAAACGTTATAAGGTTTTGGGGGGATGTTGAGTGTGAAAACAAAAAAGTGCCTGTCATGTTCAAATAATTGTATGCAGCTTAGATCAGGTACTTGTAAAAATATCTGGCCTAGACTAAACTTTTTTGGGCTTTAGTTGGATTTTATTTGATTATGTTGGATTGCCTTTGAACACCCTTTGAGGCACTATCAGAACCAACATTGTGATGGCACTGCCTCAATCATTTCTTCCCTTGGGGCCAATTGCTAAGTTACAGGAAGCTGCTGAGGAAAATACAATATGTCCAGCCATACTGTGGAAAGCAGTATGACTGTTTCTCCAATAACACTAAGTGTTCCATCTCACCGCAAAGTGATATGTATGGATGCTATGTAAACACAGCACACCACCCTTCTAACAACATCACAAATGTAAAGCATGTGCCATCATAATAATGCTTTAGTGATGATTTGTAACAGTTATAAGACAGATACTAGTTGAAGATAATGGGAAAGTTGGATGATGTAAAGTACAGGCAGCTCCTGTAGGAAAACCTGCTCACATCTTACAAAGACCAGGGACTATGGAGATGATTCAGCTTTCCGCAGGACAACAATACCAAGTCAAAAATAAACACCATAATGGTGTGGCTTTGAGAGAAGAAGGTGAATGTCCTTCAGTGGCAAGAACTGAACACTACAGCCTACGTAGAATCACTAGCCAACTTAAAAAGATTGTCAGTTACACTGCCAAAAATGGGCAAAAATGAAACCATCGTGCTGGGCAAAGCTGGTAGACGGTAATCTGAAATAAATCATGACTGTAACTGCTGTATAATGTACTTCCAACAACTATCCACTCAAACACTGTGACGACTTGTGCAATCAAAGCCATTTTAATTATTGCTAATAAAAATTTCTAAAAGTGGATGTGTATTCTGCAGATATCTTGAAAATGCTAATTTAATGCATTTTTTACATATTTTTAGGCAATGTTTTTGTCACTATTTGTCAGGGATCAGGTTAAGCACTGGGATTTATGTGTCACAAGAAGCAACTGACTTACGTAGGAGGATGCAAAGCTGGAGGTATGCTGGAACAATGACATAACTCAACTTATTAAATACTGTGCCATAAGTCCCTGCTGCAAGGTAAAAAGATACAATGATTTACTACATTAGGGATTCCTGTGTTTGTAGGGGTTTTATTAAACATATTAGCAACTGTTCAAGGGTGTTTTCATTGCTTCAACAAGAATAATTTATTAGAGCTTGCAGAAACACCTAGTCCTCTCCATGTTTTACCTTCAGTTTATTCATTTAAGAAACAATGACTGTGGCTTTTATTTAGAAAGCTCAAAATCTGGATTCCTTTCATCACTGCATATGTGCTAGTTGAAAACCTGAGGTAATATATTTATAAGTACAAACTTATCAAAATAACATCACTAAACTGTAAGTACACAAAAAGAAATTAACATCAAAGAGCATAAATGTCTAAATGTAATTCATTTTAACAACACAGGATTACTGATAATATGAAGGATGCAAGCAGTGGTCTAAAGGCTCTGTTAATTTAATTTTTATTAATGGGTACTGACAGGTTTCAAGAGATCCATTTCAACTTTCCCTATGCAGCTCAGCAACATGTAATTTAATAAACTGACTCAGGTTAATGGTACTTTACACCCAAGAGCTTTTTATAGAATTTTCTTGATTAATCTTGATGCTAACATTAAAATGTAGAGTGTTGTGCCCAGCAGATGCTGCACTGCAGTGAGAGGAAGTTGCAGTGAGTACTATATTATGCATCGTGATCACATTAGCAACTGGGAACAACAAGTTTTTTTTCTTATCCAGAATATGACATTACAGCGAACAGGCTTTAGGAGAGATATGGTATGCCAGTACTATAAAATGTTTATATCCTTAGTACCTCTGAAAATCTGAGGTCTTATGCATGTACACTCTTTCAGAAAGAAATCTGAAAAAAATTAAGGGTTTTGTATTAACCACAGTTATTACCATTTCTTATTATATGTCAGTGTAATGGAGTAAAAAGAGGTTGATCCTCCATCAGCAGGTGACTTTCAACTGACAAATAACACTCTCTTCAAATCTGTTTTCAGTCTATTTCACAATTGTGACGATTCAATTCACAGAATCGTATGACCTCGATGAAGTCTTTTTACATCACTTCAATATACTTCTGTTTTGAGGCACTGTCACTTATGGATGTATAACATGTAAAATCGTAATTAGAATTAAACTTACAAATAACTTACATATGAAAATAATACATTTTCTGTCAGACATGCACATTTCATTTTAAATGTTCATGGGTATAGCATACCCTTATTTTGAAAATGACAACTGAATCTTTTGGTGAAAGTTTTGCTGAATACCTACATGTAATACAATAAAACTCCACCATTCATAGCATGACTGTAATGTTAACAGTATATTTAGGAAATAGCTTAAAGATTAAAAAGTAATAAAATATTTCAACAGATTGTGTAACTTATAAATGCTTTGTAAACTATTTTCTGCACGCACTTGCATGACATTGTTATGATATAATTTACTTAAAGATCACTGTTGTGTTCTCCCACAGCAAAACATCCTTTAGCTATTTAAAATTTATAGATGGTGAATAATGCAACATATTTAGTCTTAAATTTTTAACTTCTGTGTTCAGAAGATAAAAGTTGCCACACTGTGGTCTGTGGTCATGCAGTGACAAAACGCCTTGAGCCTGGGCAGGGGGGATTACACCTGACCAAGGAGTTTATATTGTCGAGTTCTTCTGCAAGATGAGTCAAAAACTTTGGCGTTTTGCTTTTGAGACATGTTCTTGAAATGTGTGAAAAAGAAAAGCCTTCTTGTGAAGCATTTGTGTTTGGAATGTGATACAGATATACTAGATATTAGATCAGTAAAAGGATTTCGTGTACTTGTTTCTTTGATGTTTCGGTGTTATTTTAATCAAAGACAGAGAATAAAACTTAAAATAGGAATGCAGACAGGGACTGAACTTAAGTTACACAATACTGGTAAGCAGTAAGGTTTTGTATTAACCACTGTCATGATCAATCCTGAATAATAACACCCATCCCATATCACAACAGTGTTCAACAGTGTTTGTTCTGTAGCATTAGGCAGTTATTAGGTAAATTCCCATTATGTGGAAATCAAATTAATACTTTTTGTAGAAAAATTGATTCCTGGAGAAAAGAAGTATAAATTTTTCATTGTACCAGACCCTCTTTTGTGAGGGGTGTGTGCATGTAAAGAGGCACTACATTGCATTAAATTCTGAGACACATGGACTTCTGAAAAAAGCTAACATAAACAGACACCCTTGACAAATTTCTTCTATACCTTTTTTTAAACATCCTTTGATTGCTTAGATACACCCACATGACAATACATTAGACCTATTTATCACTAATGGAGATCCAGTTTCATGGTGAAAAAATGTCCAGAAACAGTAAATATACACTGGGCGGTATGTGATTTCTAATTTTCAACCTCACACTAGCACAATATATAATGTGAGTGCCCAGCTCAGCAAGTTTCGTAACGAGCCACAGTCAGTGTAGGCGTGGTGTGTCTGCAGCCGGTGTGTTATGGATATTCGGCTGACGAAATAAGAGTTTGATGAGGAATTATCACGTTCTACTACTGCCTACAGAAACTTGGTTTTAACAAGAGTGGTGGCAGAAGAGTGCTATTTTTTTCTTTTGGAAAGCTACATCTCTACTGAGACTATGCTTCAGCAGCAACACAAAAACAGGGTACACCGGCCACTTGCCTTTAACTTTTCTGACATGAACCTATAGGCCAAACCGTCTAACGTACTATTTTACCTTACATAGTCCAGTGAACATTTCTGGACTCTTTCAGCTCTCTGGAAGCTTAAATTTACTATGGGACACTGTACAGCAGACTAAATACTACTATCAGTCTAGCTCATTCCTCCAGGTCTCTCTTCACTGGCTACCAGCTGAAAGCCGGATTAACTTCAATAGGATTATTAAATTTTGCACTCTTTCCCCAGTCCTACTAACTTTCAAAAGAGCAGCGTTAGCCACAGCATCCTAAACTACAAATAATATGTTATCTCAACTACAAATTGTGTCTAATTTCATCATATTTTTCAGCAGTAAAATCCAGAAGTTTAGGGCTGAAAATCTCATGTCAGTTTGGGAATTTCTCAAATATTTTTGCAACAACATCTGACAGCTTTACAGTATTGTTTTAAATTCTGAAAGAGCTTTTTCTCTGTCCTGCTAATGGCTGCCATCAGAAAGCTGGGGTTCCCACCCACTCATTTAACAAGTAGCGCTGGCAAACCAGTATCTAGTTCTTACTGAATTTTCTTTTCTCCTCATGTCATTATGAAGCTCTGCTGAACAGCTCTGTAACTTGTATGAGATATAATATTTGACTAATAATTCACATTTATAAAGTCTGATTATGCATGCAATCCTCACTTTTGGCAAAAAAGAGGGTCCTGGGTTTTTCACAGAATAAAAACCATGATCAAGACAATATTTTTGTGCTCCATCCAATCCGAAAATGTTTCTGCACTTGGTTGCAGGCAGACACATTAACAAACCCCACAGTGATTTTCAAAGATTATGCACTTCGTTCAAACAACAATATTATTTGCGGCAAACAATATGCTGTATGGCATTCTCTATGATGTGTATGTTAGAAAGGTTTTGAATGCTCTGACAAAACTGCCTCATTACCAACAGCTGAAATGAATTATGCCTCAGCTTTTGTAACATGTCTGCTTTGAGAAGAACAACTGAGACATATATCTTTTTCCTGGACTTTGTTTCTCTAGGTTTTTGAGGCAAGATCAAATAGGTGCCATCTTTTTACAGTGTCATCACCAAAAAATATTCAACACAGTTCCACATTGTAAAAAAAATGAAATATTTTTACTCTAGATTAAAGTGGAATTAAAAAATGTTTGACAAAATAAATACTAAGTATAAATTTAAATATACCAATAAACTAAGTTTCTACTCATTATTTGTTTATGATTTCTGTGTTACTGCAATGGACCAGCATCCCATCTAGATCCAGGGATCCAGAGTATAATCCTTAGTCCCTAGCACCAAGTGATTGGAGGATAGACTCCAATCCACCATGACCATGACCAGGTCAAGCAGGTAAGGATAATGGATGAATGGATTTCTGTATTAACTACCTACTGTTTTGCAGAAACATTCTGAAGGGCAAGATGATTTACCTTACAGGTAACAGAATGAATTCCAGTTCTCAGATTTTAAGAATAAGAATTTAGAACCTAGCTAGAAATCCATGTAAAATACTAAGTCATTACAGACAGTAGTTCCATCAAATTGTGAACATGAAGACTAATGAATAAATAAAAAAAGGCTAAGTCATCTGCATCACTAAAGCTGTCTCCAGTGCTCTGTAGATCACTTATACTCCTTTTCCCAGTCTTTGATTTCTTTTTCCACTCCCCAAAACACTTGGAGCCCTTTGGCACTCTTTGGAAAACAGCTTGTAATGCCATCTGCCAAGCCTACCACATTTGCAGCCATACTTTTTTTTAAACTGCTTTTTCTATTGTCATTTCCTCAGTTGCTTTTTTCTGTAATAAAGGGGGAAAAAAACAATTTACAAAGAGAGAATTTGTAAAAAGACAAAGCAAGCATGAGTACATACAGTACATATTATATATGTGTGTGTGTGTGTGTGTGTGTGTGTGTGTGTGTGAGTGTGTGTGTATATAAAACATACTTATCACCTGAATGCTTGAAAATAGGGTTAATTAATGTAGAAATCATACTTTAGTACCACATGTAATGCTCTAAGCATATGTAAGGAGGTCAGTGATGAAATAATCTATGAGTATGGAAAAAAATATTTTTATGCAAGCTTATGCAGGTCTTTAAAAGCATAAAGTGTCATATATTCCACCCTGTTTTGGAGATGAATCTTGGACCATAGTACAAGAATAAGACTCATATGGTTTTGGGTTTTAGTTGTAACCAAGATTGCTATTGCCTTCTGAACAAACTGACGGTCCTTCAGGGTAATATGTTAACAATCAGACAGCAGTTTATTGCAGTGGCGTAATCTTGAATTTATGAATGCATAGACTAGTTTTTCAAGCAGAGAAAGCCCATATCTTTAGTTATATCCTTCAGGTCGAAGAACGACACTAGATATATATCTAATATGGGCAAAAATGACAGCCCTAGTCAAGTATAGAGGTTCTTTGCTTAAAATGCTGTCTGCCTGACTCAAGGTCTGCACACAGCTCTGTTTCATAATGGTTCTGCGTGAAGATTTTTCTGTTATTTAACACTTAAAGTCTCTGAAACAAGTCTCTTTTTTTGATTTAAAAAGGTATTAAATACAGATACGAACGTGCATGTATGGGAAAAACTGTCCACAACTGTACTCCACCGCTAACTTCATGTCCAAAGCTGAAGGACTATATTTTAATTTGAAAGTTAAAAAAAATATGCAAAGTCAGGTCAAACCAAACATCTAAAATAAGTGATGTTCCTTCACTCTGTTGAATCAAAGGGGTAAGAAATACCAGTCTGAATTCTTATAACACATTAGAAATGGCAGTGTGAGTGTGTGTGTGTGTGTGTGTGTGTGTATTTCCAAAGCATTTTTCTTCACAACAATTTAGTACTATTTCTTCAACATAATTTAAACCATAAATAATAGCAAAAAATGTTTAACAGCATAAAAAATGAAAATATTTGTTTGCTGTCTTTGTTAATTCACCGAGTGGTTTTACAGGGGCCTAGTCCAAATAACAATATATTAGCATGTTTTTAGTCAGAACGGAGGCTGAACACCTGTGTTTCTGTTGGAACTCTCGTGTCTTCATGCCTCTCCTGAGTACTGTGGTTTCTTGTTGAACACGAGAGTAATGTGATATTTTTATGTCATGTTTGTGTAAAATCTCCTTTCCTTCTCGCTAATTTTAAGGTTGTGCAGTACACACTTACTGCTTTTAAAAACCTGAGTTGCAATAGCAATTTAGTTTTTCCTTGACGGAAAAAAAATTACAAGAGAGAAGGTAATGCACTTAGGCAAGGATTAACGAACTCAAATGCATCATGACAAGTAACACTATTTGCGGATTATGTTTTTTCAAATGAAAATAATAAAAAAGAAAGTGATAGGTTTTGAAATTAAGTGAGGATTAGATGTTATCTGAATCTTGTTTAAAATGGGAGGGAGGTGAACTACAGAGTGAACAATTAAAAAACTATTACAAGGACAATCCTTGAATTTTTTTTCCAGGTTTTCTTGCAGGCACTGTTTTTGAATGAAAGGGCAATGTGCTAACATCTGTCTCTCACAGCTTCACTGCTGTAAATTCAAATTTGGTATTGAATCCATCCTGAAGATCGTTTGTCCTCGTAATAGTTTCTCTCCTCTCACAGTCCAAAAACATGTGTTTCAGGTGAAGTGGTGATTCTAAATTGCCCATAGTAGTTTATTTATGATTGCCTTGTGAAAATTGGTGTCCCATCCAAGGAGTATCCTGCCTCATATCCTATTATTTCACACACTGGAACATCACTGTGAATCAGAATTTCTGGAAGTAGAGATTAATCCCGCTTCTATTTTTGCTTTATCAGATTTTTTTTCTATTGTAATATACAAAGCTGTTAAAAAAAAGATGTACACCATAGGACAAAACTGCCAGCCACTAGTTAAATGACAGAACATTTACATTATGTCAAAGTTTTGCTTGTGGCTAAAACAATCATTAAGAACTAATTATGCAAATACCAATGAAAATGTGAATCTGAGTACACTAGGTACATATACAGTTTTCCTTTTTATTTTCTTTATTATCCTTTATTCTGTTTATTAGCATTACAGTTTGTTTATAAGAGAAGACTTCATGTTTTTTTAATGGTGACACTGTAGACTTAAAAAATTCAGCTCGACACCCCAACATAACGGCTGCTGCAGAGGGAGCACTCGGGACTGTGAACTTTATTTCTACACAGCATGTCTGAACCATCAGCACTCACCAAGCACCATGACTCACCCACCCCCAGAACTCGTGAACACAGTGAACGCCACCTGGGCCAAAATGTCCCCTGTAACTCTCCATGACGGTTTGACAACTATTTTTACAAGCAGCAAAGCATGATGGGAGAGCCACAGCTCCACCAGCCATAATACACAGCTAAACTTTATAAGGAGAGTAGAGAAAAAAAGCCATGTTTACATTTACAAACAAATTTTGTTAATGAAAGCTTTGCAACAAAATAAGAAGACTTCATTCAGCCAAGGAAGGGAAGGTATTTGGTAGTGAATCAAAAAGCTGGCCAGTTTTACCTCCATAAACTGAACAGTCAACTAATCACTATCAGCAATTAATGTCAATCTTATATTACAGCTGAAACAGCAGATTAAAAACTAATGTTATTAATTTAGGGTTTCAGATAAGAAGTCTGAGGTCTAATTTTAAACACGTAAGTTTAAAATGATAAGTTATTTAAAAAATTCTAACTTGACAGTTTCTTCCAAGAGGCAGGAGGGACTCAAGATGAGTGTGAAACTTGTGTTTTATTAACTGAAGATGGATAACAGTGAGGGACTTGACATGGGGAATTTGTGGGAAGAGGAGTCTCTCTGGCAAAGACACCTTCCCTCAGGTTTACTCCTCATTCAAACATGACTTCATACACAGCAAATAAATAAATGAATACCCTTATATTATGAATAAATTCTTAATTTGGTGCTCAATGAAGATCATCAAATGCTAAATATCTGTTTGTAATGCAACACAGAACCCCACTGTCATGAGTGAAAACACGGTTTTCACATTTTGTTTTTTTAATTGATTTCAGGTAATACTTTTCATTTGGGGACTTATTTTTGTTTCCATAACAAATAATGTTAATTTTATTGCCTAACAACAGTTATTCACCTATCAAGGAGATTAGACAAACAAATTCACTCAAGGCATGGGTTTTTAGATGTTCCTCTTCTAAAGTTTTGTGAAAAAGTTTCTTAATATGGACATCCAATTAATAAATTTCTCTCTCTTTAAACTGCTAGTATTGCAATTCCTTTGGTATAGTAAGATAAAAGTCATACTGTCCATATTTGAATATTGTGCTAAAATATGACAACAAACAAAACACATTAACCTAAGGATATACACACTTCTATTTCTAATTTCTAATTTCTTTTAGTGCAAAGCTCAGACAACATCAATTGGTAGTTTAAATTTCCACATAAGTACAGCACATTGTGATGCTCTGGTATCTGATACAGTATGTACCCTGCCTAGCACACTATGCTTGCAGAAGAGAACCCAAATTGCCAGAATTGGACAAGTGGTTCTGAAAAGTAAATAACTGAACACAGTACAGACTTTTTTCTCTGCATGGTTTCACCCAAGTTTGTAATATGTATTGGTATATTTCCTGAAAACCCATCTCAGTTATCAAGAGAAACTAAAACTAAGACAGATATAAAATGTGAAGCCTGAAATGCCTTTCAGATTTTTGTCCTCATCATTGCTCAGACCTCCTTAATTAAATCCCTAGAATTAAAAGCCATATTGAAAATTTATGGTTTCATTCTTACTAATTGTTGAGTCTATGTGGAAAGAGTGCTCCCATACTACTGGCAGCAATATCCACAGCAAGAGGAAAGTACATGAATGCTAATGCTTCTTCAAAATTTGAAGTCTTAGAATTACTCCATGCTAATGCAGCAGATATGTTTGGGGTTTTACAGGACTTCCCTTGATTCTCTATCTTCTGCTAAATTCCTGAAACTTCAGATTATGGTGCTGTAAACAAAAATAAACACTTGTCAGTTTTTTAGACTCATTGATCACAGTTATGCCTTTTTTTAATTTTCTGAGGCTTTTTTGTTAAATTTATATATGCTAAATGAAAACTGAAAATGTATGGGGGGGGCAACTACTTGAATTATGTACATGTTTGCAGCTAGTGAGACTAATTTAATCTTCCAAATGTGAGAACCATTCCATTCCATGAACCAGTAAGTTCAGGTGTCTCATAGCATCTATGCTTTTTGGGCAAGAGTTTTAAACAGCTCAGTCTGTGTGGAAGCTTTTGGATTTCCTCCGTGTGCTCTGGTTTTGATACACAGTAAAAGCTATGTTTTTAAGCTGAAGCAGTGACTCTAAACTGCCATTAGAGTATGTGGCTACCCTGTGATGGACTAGTCTCCCATTGAGGGTGTATGCTGGCTAGCCCAGCATCCTATTTTTCCGCATGAGGCTCTGGACCACCACGACCCTGCTGTAGTTAACAAAAGTCAGTGAGTGACCAGGAAGTTCTCCGAATCTTCTATAGATATATTGTCCACAGGTTTTCAATTCACAAGAATTTAACATATTTCGCCAAAAGAATTTCAAAATTTCAAACAACAAATATAACACGTAAACGATTGGCTGAAGTAAAATTGAACCTCGTAAAAAATCATCTTGTCACTGTGTTCATCAAGAAATGAAAATTTATAATTAAAGTATTCCTGAGTTATAGTTTTTATAGCACAGAAACTTTAAAATATAAATAATGCGATATTAAAATTCAACAAAATTAAAAAAAACACATTCTAAAAAAATATAATGGCATTTTATAACAAAAATTAGCTAATTTATCAGGCTAAATGAAATGCTATACCATCCAGTTGCATTCTAGAGCTCTAGAACTTCATAACTGCAATAGTTGATAAGCTGTTTGCAGTATTTTATCAGCAATTTTTCCTTACAGGAACACTGATAATTGCTTCAAGAGTAATAAGTGCTTAAAATGAGTAATAAGTAATTAGTAGTGGTGTAACGTTCACTTGTCTCCAACATACCTTAGCTATTTCTCTAAGAAATTATATATTGATATGCATACCACTGTTTTAACAGTTCTGACAGTTTTAACAAATTATCTGATTTTGAAACAAGAATTTTACTGAATGGCCACCATAAACTGCATTAATATGCATTTTAAGAGAAATTGATTATACCCAAAATCATAGGACATCAAAGTGATTCAGTACATGTTTGGAGCTTCCAGAATCACAGAATGGTGCTGTGAAGATATTCCTGCCAGTGACCGTAACCCACATAGTTAACATTTGGAAAGTTCTATTAGCTCTACTGCATAAAAATATGGTTACCGGTTTCCAGTTAAATTCAGTAATTTTCTTCAAACCACTACATCTAATTGTACAGTATTAATATTAGTGGAATAATGCATCAGCATAGCTGACCTGGTATTGGACCGCACTGCAATACAGTAACAAATGCAAAGAAATTTTATTAAAGAATCAATTACTTTTTCTCTAATGACCTTCAGCTATTTTTAATTTTTAAAAATATGCAATATTTAAAGTCTCCCACATAATATTTTACCTACTGGGACAACTGTACTGTTTTTTCCCATTATTGGACTGATAGCTAAAAAATTAGCACTTAAAAAAATGCATGTTTTATTTTTTTCTTGGACAAGCAAATTAAACTGTGACATTGACAGTTTATGTTAATTTGTTTGCTGCTATAAATAAATATTCAGGAATTTTGAGACATGGTCAATTAATGACATGAAATATATTGCAGAGAATAAGCAAAATCCTGTAGTAACTGGTTGGAAACCATCATGTCTATTACTAGGAAAATACAGTTCCAGCTGTACTTGTGTGTCTGGATTTGCATGAATACATAAATGGCGATAATTTCTGTCTTCTTTGATACAGCATAATGAAAATTAGCATGCAGAATTTTCTCCATGGAAGGAATAAATTAACTAATCTTGTTTTATCGCTTTTCCCACCATTTCAATTTGTCCTCCTAGACCATATGACCAATCCAGACATTTGCTGTGTCTGAAATGTTTGCATCTTTCAGAAGGTTTTTAAAAGAAGGTTGGTATTTCAAACAGTGTATTTGCCATAAGTCAACTGTTACCTCTAATGATGTGTCTGTTTTGTTTTTCTTTTTTCTGTTTTTCAACCCCATTGATACGACCAAATATCCATCCATCAATGTCGACTGGCGGAACTGTCCTTAAAATAGAAGCACTTCCTGGGTGAACTTGGGAGAACTATCTTGACGTAAAGCCATAGTCCCCCCTGTCCTCTTTGCCTTACTTTGTTGCTCTTTGTTTTGGTGGTTTTTGGCATATTATTTGTGTATTTTGCAGCTATTACAGAACAGTAAACTTAGTCAGGCTGCAGAAGACTTTATTTTTAGTTTTCCACCCTTTTTTTGTTTTTGGTTTTTAAAGTTAGGTATTTGTGTAAAATAAAGAGCTAGATTATTTGGGCTTCTTTTTGCTTTCTTTAAGTAGTCACTTTTTGTTTTATGTTATTTTGTATCACTGTTAATTATATGCACTTGTTTGTTACACCCTACTGATTGTCCTGTCAGTTCATTCACAAATAATGCAGTACAATTTATGTTACATCCCTCTAAGACAGCCTTGGGGTCATACCATCAATAAAATAACTTCTGCAAATTAGCACACCAGAATACAAAAATGGATCATCATGCACTGACTGAAAACCCCCTAGATAAAAACATCCTAAACTCCTGCAATAATCTGATATATAAGTATTCAAGTGCTCAAGTGCTACAATGACCTTAAGTGAATGTGTTTGAAAAGTTGTAAAACAATTGTTATTAACCTCTTCACAAATATCAGTTGGTCTAGTAACACTTATATAATCTTGAAAGGTTAGGTTATGAACAACCAGCAGCAAATGAAGATTATAGAGTTGTCTCATATAGTGCACTGTTTAAAAAGTAACTAAAGGCCATTTATAAAGTTTTTATGCCCTCTAAAGATAAAATTTATGCATCAACAAATATATGTTCCACACAAACCAACAAAACTGAATTTGAAGGATATAATAAGTATAACAATAGTTATTTATCTTACAAATTTATACCTAAGTCTCCCCCAAGAACTCTCCTCCTGAGTCCATGTGAATTGCTTCTATGGAACTTCAAAGTACATTTCCATAGCTCTCCAGCAATGCAAAGAGCATAATCAAAGCATTTCTCCAATAGCTCATGGATGTGTTCCCCACTGTCACACCAACAGGTCCACAGGGAGATGAAGGCAATGATGTTAAAATTGAAATTACTTTCAAGATCCACTGAAACCAAAGTTTAAGAGGAAGGGCAGTTCTGTATTTTTATAAACAAGTTCTCATAAAGGTTTGATAAAGTATAATTATGTTTGGAAATAAAAACAAAAATCTGACATTTGGTCAAATGTAAAATAACATGCTCAGTTTTTGGGCAATATATTTAAATTGGAAACACTTAAAATTAATTCCACCAATGTTACAAGAAAAAATTAAGTAACATTTTGTGTGGATTAGTTTAAATTTGCAAACAGGTTTTTGATATAATCAAATGGATGCATCCCTTGCTGTTTGGCTCTATTTGAACACTTCTTCATAATGAATGCAAGAAGCTAAGTCAAAAGCCTCTCATGTTTAGATTCCTTTTCTGCCTTCACCCATCCAGATCAAGCCTACTAATTCTTTCATTAGAGTTACCTCCCAAAAAGCCTATTTTTTTACCTTTAAATAAGCAACTGTGTATTAAGACTTAGTGCATTGTACAATATATAATGGTATATGTCATATTAAGCTCTTATTAAAGAGCACGTTTTTGCTGTTTTCTCAAATTCAGCTATTGAACTTGATTCTCCTATTAGACAATTGTGGCAAGATTCTTGCACATATTTTAATACCTAAGATGAAAAAAAATAACAATTGGCTTGTATGCATTTTTTTCAAAGGCTTACCTTACAAGAGGCAAATATTCTACATATGATATGAATTTCGGTCCATGTTTCCAATGATCCAGCTCCCTGAAAAACATGGAACAGCCATCTCTACTAACTACTTGTACATTATCTGGGATAGTACGACAATATATTTTTATGTAGATTAATTAACATTTTACCGTTTAACAGATAAAGATAATGTCTCTGCAGAACTGGTAAACATTAATTCATACCCATATAACCCATATATGGCACTTGGTGGGCACATTTTTAATCATATATGATCTGAAAAATATTAATATTGTATTTACATAAAGGCACAAGTGGTGGCACCACATTGCAACAGTGAAATACGTATGGCTACCACCATGTTCTTCTAAATACAAGGTGTTTCAAACCTGTATCTAAAATTCAAGTGCCTTAATTCATTTATTTAATTATATTTGTGTGAATATCTGCATTTTTTGCCCTGCAGTGATATACCATCGCATCCTGAGTGTACCCTGCCTCACACTCTATACTTTGGGAAAAATGCCCAGAGCACTATGATCCTGCACTGGGTTAGTAGTTACTGATAATGGATGGATGGATGCATGGACAGATTGATGTTGACAAGTTTTTCAATGTCAGTTTTGGAAATTATTTTGATTAACTAGCAATCTGAAAACATACAGGTTGGGGATGCAGAGGCCACAGATGAGCCCTGTTTGCAAAGCTTCTGTGCTCCTGTCAACCTTTGCACTGCCATCCTCACCAGATCACGCCAGCAAAACCCTTCTATTTTGCATTAGTATGCGAGCCTGCAAGGTTCAAGCAAACACTGGGCAGACTATCTCTCTTCACTTGAGCCCTGTAACAGTGCCGTTGACTTGTTCAGAAAGGTATCACCTGGTCTTGTTCTTCTCCAGGTGGTGCTGGGTTCTTTTTTGATGGCACAAAAAACAGCGGCTTTCGTTTTTTTTATTCATTACAGAGGATTCGGTGCGATCTCTGTCTGCTCGTTGATCCCAGTAGATACAGAACTGATAGAAAAAAGGTAAAATTCACACCAAGTTTGACCTTCATAATGCCCACAACCAGAAGTTTGATAAAAGGAAAACTATTTTTCAGGCCTCAAAAGGACAATATTAAAACCTTGGCATGCTGTTGAGCTCAGCAACATTTCAGCAGTCTTCAAAGCCTTTATCAGTGACAGTTTGTGAGATAAGTGGACACACCTTGTATATGGACAATATCCTTGTGTTTTCTGTTTTTATAAGGAATATGTGCAAACATTCCGACCATGTTTTTATTTTCACTTCTTGGAGTGTCACATCCTTATAAAATTAGAGAAATGCGGCCTTAATTGAATTTTTGGTGGTGTCCATTGCATTTGTTGGTTGCTCTCCAAATTCTGCTGGTACTGACATGGATCCTATGATGGTAGATACCTTAAGATGAAAAAAACAGCACAGTGTACTGGTACAATTCTTTGTTTTTGCCCATTTGGATCATTTATTTATTTGAATCTTTGACAATCTACTCCTCTTGTCCATTCGTACTGTTTGGACTGCTGCAGCCTATAAAAATTCTGAGGAACTCAATCATTACTTTACTTCAGCACTAAAGCTGATCCATTCTAGTGTTTTTTGGCCATCTGCAACCCAACACCTCGCAAGCTTATTGGTTTAATTGAGGTGCACTCACTGAAGAATTCAACACCATAAAAAATCAGCTGGCTGCAAAGAGACAAAGAATAAATACAAAAGTCGCCAGAAGTATTCTGACCCAAGAGCACTGTTTATATAGATTGCTTCTAAAAAATAAATTTATAGTTTGTTTTTACCATTTAACATCACTGTAAAGATGAAAAGATCTGATCATGAAAAACACCCCAAAAACCCAAACTGTCCAATCCACATGGGTGTTTTTCACTTTAAAGTCCTGGTGTTTTGAAGATTTTTGGGGAAACACTAATTCCACAGTTAAAATGGCAACCTCTGGCTATCACCTTAAGATATCCAAATTTGAATTTTCTGGTTGACATTCTGAATTAAACGCTCCAACATTATCTAAATGCTAATTTGTCTCTTTGTGTGTTTCTACAGACTGTTCTTGACTATCTAAAATTGAAGCAGAACTGTTTGTCTCTGTGTATATTTCAGCGATTTGCTGTGATTTTGTTTTTTCTATTCATAATTTGAAATGTTCTTTTTAACTATAGCAGCTTAGGTGCCCGTGGCCTTCACTGTTAGTAAGAGTGACAGCTGGATTTGCCCTAGCAGCACTGTAACATTACCAGGAAATGCTGTCATCTGTCTAGTTCTTGCATTGCAGAGGTGAAGGGGACACTCGCAAGGGAGACCCGCTCAACATCATCATAGTTCATCAGCTTAAAGAAGATTCACATTTGCTGTTAAAACAAAAATATAGTGCACTAAAGTTATTTGTCTTCTATCCAGTTTGCAGCCATCTCAATATCTTTGATGTTTCTTGATGTCCTGCTTTTCCATATATCTCTAGAATGTTCCTTTGTGCTAGGAACCCTGGTCTTGGGGACAGTGAGAACTTCCTCCACACTATGTGAGACACTGTAGTCAACAGATCTCATGCCTCTTTTATTTTGGTAGATTTAGTATCTTTCTGTAAAGTCCCTTTACTTTCTATTTTAAGTCATTCCATCTGATGAGAAAACTACCTTTCCTTCTATTTAAATTAAAGAAACAGCCCCAGACTGGCATTAGTCTTGCTCCATCAGGTTTACATTTCACCTTCTAATCTGCAGCTAAACTATTGAGCAGTACTTTTTCCAGACTTTCATTGTTCACGCTGCATATGCTGCAACAAATTGTATTTGACCAAAGAAAAAAATGAGCAGACAGTAACATAAACAGCAAGATGGACAATAGGCTTTTAGCACAGTCCAATAAATTGTTAATTACCCACCTAACAATAATGGTCTCAGTGCTTGTGTTGTTGTTTTCTCTGTCAACAGCCAAGATGATTGCAGACGTGTATGGAGAAGAAATCTGTTCTCCTTCAGTTCAGTACTAGCTATCGATACAGTTCAGTACAGTCTCAGTTATTATTCCAGTACAGAAGATATCATTGAAATACTATGTTTATAGTCTCATTCTCTACAGGAAAATACAATAGTAGTTACTTTCAGATTATGGACATAGCTAACTTTTTCTTCATAGAAGATGAGGCATGACTGATTAATCAGTGCACTAATTTTTTTTGAGTTGTTGATATTTTACATCCTGCTCTGCATTTATATTCTTTTATTAATGCATGTTTATAAATTTGCCTACCCATATGTTTATATACTAGCAAGCAGCAGAACAAATCTAAGGCCATCTGTTGTACCTGCTCCAGGATTTCTTACGTATTGAAAGGTCAGATAGTTTAAACTCTAAAGGAAGTATGGCAAGATTGTCATACACTGGGAATATCAATATGGATCAGGGAATATGACCAGCTATCTGAGTCACGGTAATGACTATACCTATGATGTCAGTGATCCTTCCAGAGTGCCACTCCAACTGGAGCCGGATTGGATGGGACTACACAATAAATGTATATACTGCTGCTAGATTTCACAGCACATGGAGCTGTGACAATAATGGAAACAATGATGGCTGACTCCTTATTACGTCTCATTCAAATTATGTATCAGGTGCATTCAAATTACTAAATTGCAGGAATGCTTAGTAAGAGCATTGAGCTAAGCTTAGGTTTTTTCCTCCGGGACAAAGAATGACAATGTATTTGCCTGGAATTGTATTTAATAAGCCATGACTCCCACCCCTAATAAAAACCATACTTATGAATGTTAAATATACTGTATGTTGGAAAGGATATGTAAATAGACTCAAGTATACACTGCTGAGATTAAACTGAAACCATAAAAATTTTATTTGCCAACCAGCTAAAACAGTCCCTTTATAAATGTTATACTTAGCCAGCTGGGTGTTATAAAAGGGCTGTTTTACAATTCTGTTGCTATCAGCATTTAAAAATGTAAGTGTGGCTATAAATGTGCCTCTCAATCGTTTGGCTTTTGATTGTTCCTTGTTGTTCCTACTTCTGCATTGCTGACTGTGATAATTGTTGAAAAGAATCAGTGAAGCTGACCATGCCAGTAAGTGCATTATTCATTCAGCATGGTTTTGAGTGGCTCAGTAACTTAATGCGCTCACAGTAACACAATATAGCTTAAAAGTGTTAAGTTGTCAAAGATCTGGGATTGTACAGCAAGTGCACATAAAAACCATTAAGACCAGTGTGGTATTTACTGAGATGTGGTCTCATGCATCAGATGTGAGACTGATGCAAATGCCCATGCCTGGGCCTTAAAACATTAAATAAACTGTATGGGCAGCAATGCTTTGTAATCTGTGTCAGCATTCAGGAATAAAAAGACAAAACTGAAGAATACTGTCATCAAATATATTGTTTAAATACGCACAAGCTGCCTAGCTTCTACTACATTTGTTCAAAATTCGGTTAAAATTTTGTTACTAAGAATTGTCTTCCATCTGTTTAGGTCACACTTTTATTATAGAAACATATGAAATGGTCCACAATCAACAGAGAATGCACAGAGACATTAAAACCCAGCATCCTTATGTAGTGTTTACACTTAAGCCACGTTTCAGTTGCTCTCTTCAGCTATTAGAATCCTCTCCCACTAGATTGATAAGATTGCCACATGCAAGAAAAGCAGACCATCACTCTTAAGTATATTTAAAATAAAACTTTAAATTACCACACATAGTTTGAGCATCCTCTTCCACATTACATACACAAAAACAAAAATTTTGGTAGGTCATATGTTGCAGCACACAAAATGAATCATTTATAAAATGTATTATTACTCCAAAAGACTGCATATTTCGTAAAACAAGAAAATTCTTAACGTTATGTTTATTATTCATTCATTCCCAAATAGTATTTTTTGTATCACCGAACCTTTCAGATACACAATTTATTATTTAAAGACGTAAATTGTTATAGTCTTTTCAAATATTCAAGTCTTTCTAGTATTGACATATAATTATGTCGAATTTAATATTTATTTTTAGTATTAATTTTCATCTAATTTATGCTTTTGTAACAACTCTGTATTCCTGCATTAGATTCTTAATGTGATTGGGGTAAAATGTTTATAATGCAATGTTTAATCTTATCTAATCATGGCCAAAGAATGTAATGCTTATTTGTAATTAGTCCTACATCAGACAGTAATGTCTCAATGTGCCAACTATTCTATTTGTACCCCAGTAGGATATAATATTAAATTAAAATTTCAAATCAGCATTGATATTTCACATATTCCTTAAAAGCTTTATTGTTAAATTATATCCAGTAGCATTTTCAATTGGGATCCAGGCTACTTGTTCCTGGACAAGCATGTTAATAATAGTAATAATAATAATAATAATAATAATAATAACAACAATAACAATAACTAAAAAATATAACAACAACAACAATAATAACAACAACAAAAACAATAATAATAACAATGATGATAATAATATGTATTATTGTTATTATTGTTTTTCTTCTTCTTATTATTATTATTGTTGTTGTTGCTTGTATTAGCAGTTGTTAATTAACTCTTTGCACGGGTAAAGTTAAAGCAAAGGGGCAGTTCACAACTAAGATATTTAAATCAAATATCTTAATCAAATCAATCATAATCAAAATTACTTAACAACATATCACTGGAAATGTGAGATGACATGAAGCTGAATAATAAAAAAGTGCAACACGATCACAATGTAAAGCAAAACATTAAACCCCCACTTACTTCTGCTTTTGCTGTAGTTGAATCAAAGGAGCTCTAAGTGTGGATGTCCAACCAGAGCACAGCATCCAACAGGCTGTAATATATTAACAGTCAACAAAGCTACAAGTTACAAAATATTCTGTAATACATGAGAAGACATACATGCTGAAACTACACATTTATATATAGAAAGAAAATGAGGAACATCCAGATCTGTCAATGGAAGTAACAAGTCCCACTTACGATCAGATGTCAGGACTCAGACAACATCAGGCAGGAAAAGAAACCTGCGATACCAATTTCAGTGAAACTTAGATATACACATGTAATTTACCTATAGACTGAAATACCATTCTTCTATACAAATAAAGGCTTAGTGAGCAATTCATAGTTCCCATCCATCCAAAATTATTTTAACATAGCTAGGTGCCACCTGGAAAAACCACCTGTTCATAATATCCCAGGTCTGTCACAACTATATACAACAAGTAGCAGTAACCTTAAACATTGCTAACCCTCTGCTGTCATTCTGCATCAGCACTTTAATGCCTCTTCCGTTTTAATTACAATTATATGATACCCTGTTATTGATGTGTTAAATGAGGCCTTTCATGTGTTCCACTAAATCTACCTCTAGTCATGCCAAGAGGAGTGTTTCCCACATCTTCAATTATTGGTCAAAGGTAGCAAATGCAGGGAACCGAAATAAAGTCCTGCAGCGAGTATCTTCCAGCAGACTGCAGCTGTGCACAAACACTGATAGGTATTTCCCCTCTTCTCCTACTCTGCAGATGTCGTGCTGCCTTACAAAATGCAATCACTGGATCTCATTTTCCATCTGAGATAACCAAGGACACATGTAGCAATGGAGAAGCAACTCTGACTTAAACCAATGCCTTTTGACATTAATTTTTTGCATTACAGAGTCACACTCATATTGATGAAGTGACAAAATGCCTTCTTGAATCCATTGTGTCATTAAACAAGGCTTGTTTCACTTCAACATGTTCACACAGTGACAAACCCACATGTACATCGGGTGTGTCCTCAAAAATTTTCCCCAGAGAGCAGATCCATTTTCCCATTCTCTTACTGCTGGCAGTTCACGGAGGAAAGCAAAGATGTGATTTCTTTATCAATTCATGGCACAAGGTCACATTACCCCCCCCCCCCCCACCCACACCCAACCCCCAACCCCGAAGTAACACAACAGACACAGTTATTCAGCATTTGCTAAGCATACCGCCTCCCTGTGAAATGCTTACATATTTAATATCTATAATAGGTCTTATGAATAACTCCTGCTCCCACAGTAAAACAGAACAAGATTAAGACATATAAATTAAGATTTGTTTAATTTTATTCTCCTTGAAAATGATATTATGCCAGGATGCAATATAACTATACTATAGTTCAGACAGGACCAAGCTTATTATGCCACACACACAAAATCCTGTTATGTTACGGTCAAGCTGGCAAGCAGATTATTAAAGTATTCTCTGGTGCCCAGTCCATGTTGCCATGCATCTGGCATACATCCATGCGGTGGTACATAAGGCAGCGACTGCTGGATTTTTCCTTTAGTGCAAACTCGTGTCAGATACAAATCACAGTACAGCCTGACGTTCATAATTGAATAACAATAGCCTCTCTCTCTCTCTCTCTCTTTCCCTCTGTGTGTGTGTGCGTGTGTGTGTGTGTTAGAACATGGAGCAAAGAGAAATGTGCACCGTGCAGCAAAGGTATAAAGACCGGGACGGCTCGCGCACATTTCATTAAAAAGTCGCATGTTCGGTTCTCTCCGCACAGACCATGAAGTCTATACTAAAGCAATCATTATTTAAACACTTTTACTCAGCTGGCGCCTTTCGCTTACTAGAATATTACCGGTGCCTGTCGGAAAAATACATTAAGTGAATATGAGCCGCCATAGCGAACAGAAGACAGTCCTTAGTGATGGGAGGTCTGCAAAACGCCTATTTGTCTCCTTCTGCAGTACACGCCACATTACCGTGTTTTTACCCACCAACACACCGTTATTTATTCTATAAATATATACAATAAATAAATGCGGAGTGGCGCTGAAAGCATATGCATATTACCAGTTGTTTGGTTCTCTTTCACTGTGTAGTTCAGTCAAATAAATCACGCCACTGCTTCTGTCGGAATGCCAACAACTCCGGTCATTTCAAATCGAGTTAGTTTTCGGGTCAATAATTACCAGGACCCACAGCATAATTCTCAGTCGCTGTCCTAAATCCCAGTCAAGTTCAGAGGGAACCTGCATCGCGCGCGCCGCGTGCGAAACTAGTCCAGACAGGACTAAGAGGATGTAAAGATTATCGATTATCGATTACCTTTCAGGTGTTCCGCACTGCTCCTTTGTATTGGTGGAATTTCGATGTGTCAGGAAGGTTCCGACGTGCGACGGATAAACGCGCACTCGGGCGGAGATGTGTTCGGGAAAAGATGCTCCAGAGAGGGGGGAAAAAAACAAAAAACGTTCTCACCCGAGTGACAGCTGAAGAGAAATGGCGGTATTCGCAGAACACAGATCCAGAAATGTGAAACAGTCGTCACACAGGCGAGGTTCGGCAGGAAAAATGTCAAACACACGTAGAGAGGGATATAATACGCAGATGGAGAGGGAGAGAGAGGGGAGGACGACGCTCGCTCGCTCGGCCTGCGCGTCGCACACAGGGAGGGAGCTGCCGCTACTGGCGTTGCTGCCGCCGCTACTGGCGCTGCCTGTGAGCTGTAACCTGCGTAGGAACACGGGCTCCTTCCACCCCCCGCTCCTGGGATGCGCTGCCCTTGAGTTGTATCCTCGAAATGAACTCCTTCCACCGTTAAAATCGCCCCTCACGCTGAAATATGCCTTAATTTGGACATTTTACCTGTACAAAAAGCCCATTATGGAAGGTAGGAAACTGAAATTACCTCTAACGTAAGGAAACTCCTCAAAAACACATTTCGGCTCCGGGATGTGTTGACCTTGGGCTGTCAGGCGAAATCTTATCCCAAAATTTCGAACATCGCAGCACAGACATATTCGAAGCGGACTTAGAGCGCAGCCTCGCCGTCTTTATATTTCTGAAAAAATCCAAGGAATGGGTTTCTTTTTTAATCAGTAATGAGGGGGTTTTTAGTGGACCGAACGACTGACAGACAGAACTGTACGAACAAATCAGAAAAAAATGTTCGAAAATAAGCTGCGGCCGAAGGTGAGAAGTCGCGTGGGATCTAACAACGGTTTTCCCGCTCCGTCGTCTTGCCCTCGAGTGTCGTCAACGCCTCCGCGGGACACGCGCGCTCGCGCCTTCCGCCGCGTGAACCTGCGCCTCGAGCACACGCTGACCAAGGAGTTTCGGTTGAAGCACTTAACCTGTACATCACATCTGGGACGATTTGGAGTGTGTTGTGTTTGTGTGTTGTGTGAACAAAGGTGTGGGGCGGGGGCTTTATGAAGGCGCTGTTTTTCTTCTGGCGGAGCATTAAAAGGGATCCAGGTTTTGCTGAGACAGGTCACAGGAGGAGGATTACTGTGGCACGGCGACGCCGTTTGCAGAGGCCATGAAAACGAGCTTCTGAATGTAAATTAGAACAAGCGGGCTCCTCTACGTGAGCTGAATTTGTAGGACATTTGAAACGGTGAAACTCCTTACGTACACAAAATATCTAACGGACTGAAATATGCCTCACCCCCATTATTATTTAATCCAATTTCTATGCATCGAACAGACTGACGATTTCTGGGTAAACTTTAAAATGCTTGTGCAGTGTTTTCATAGTAATCTTTAAAGACTTGCAAAACTGGTTGGACTATATGTTCAAAAAACGTTCCATTCATCAGTTTCCCAGCGGCCGAACAACCATTTGGGTCACAGTATGAAAGTGAAGGGTGGGAACACGCAGCAACCACCACTAAATCGTGTATAAACTGCAGGACCGCGCAGCGCCGAGGAGGAAAATCCCCTCCGTAGCCTGCAGGAAGGGGCGGGGTCAGAAGCTCGCCCCGCCCACCGCCATCGGTCAAGTTGCTTTCAGATTATCGGTTAATTAACCAATTAATTAGCCATTGTGAAACTAACTATTTGTTAGCTAATCCATTTATTGCTTGATTTTTATTATTCTAATTGCTATTGTATTATTTTCATTAACTCTGACAAATAAAAATTTGTTGCAGAACCATGAATGAATGAAGGTATAAGGTTGAATCCTGCTTAATTTGTGTAGAGAATATTTGCAAGTGGGGTAAACAGTGATGATGACTGTAAGCAAACAAATAAGGTTTTGTTTATTTCATCTGAAATGCCCCCCCCCCCCCCCC
>UFQX01000053.1:1578768-1747340 GCA_900497675.1 Arapaima gigas
AAAAAAGGTTTTTTTTATTTCATCTGAAATTCCCCCCCCCCCCCCGATTCCTAGCTACACCCAAGGTCTGTGTGGAGTTTGTATGTGCTCACCATGTCTGCATTTTTTGTCTTCTCTGGATGCTCCGGTTTCCTCCCAAACTCCAAACACATATGATTCAGGTCAACTGATCAGTGTGAACTGCCCGTAGTGTGTAGGGGTACCAATCCCACCCTGGCTGAGTGTTACTGGGATAGACTCCAGACCACCGCAACCCTAATAAAGACAAATGGTTAACACAAGTGAATGAGTGTATATGTAAATTTTAACACATTCATTTGAGTCATTTATTATATCAATTCTATGTTTTCATATGTATTTTTGTTTTAATAATAATTCATTTTTAATTTTACTATTCTATTGGTATGCCAGTTATAAGATGGTGATAATATATTCTTCTTTTGGAAGGTTTCACTCTCATAAAGTTATTAGTGGTGATATTTCTCTTTTCAAACTCTCACTTATTGAGTTCTGCTCAGAAAGTACTTTAGACTTAAGCTGTCATCAGCTAGTAAGGTATCTGTCCTGCATCACATTAAAAAAAAAAAAACATTAGCTGTGGTTGATACTGCAGCATTGCTGACAAAAGAAGTGTTCAGCAGAAACTGTCCACTTAGATGTGTTCCAGTATCTTGGAAAGGATCCTAAAGATGTCACATGACCCTCCCTAGAATGTACACAGAACTGACCAGCAATCTTTTTGCAGAAGCAGGACAGAATGAGGCAAGGAAAGGAAGCTATTTAAATGTGGAGAAGGCCTTAAACGCTGCGCTGATGAACTTGGTTTCCCTCTTTGTTCTCATTTGTAGCAGTTACTTACACTGTATTGTATAGTCGATATGGTGTTTGTCTAAAATTCAGTATCTAAAATTCAACATCTGAAATTCATGTGAGGTACATTAATTTCCCTTGACCTCTTTTGTTAGCATTTGAGAAAGTGGATGAAGAAAACCACTCACATCTCGGAAGAAAACTGCAATCAATACCATATAAGCAGTGCAAGTTCACATATAAAGATTATTGACCTGGATATGAGCGAGATGGCCAGCAGGGAATCATTCAAGGACTTTATCCAACCCTAGATTAACTGGCCTTTTATTATATGGACTGTCTTTGAAGCAGAAAAAAATTACATAAGTAAAATAAAAGCTGTTTTCAAAACACATTTAGAATTTTGCACATCAAAGATTTAGTTGCACTGCATTTAGGAGGCATGGCATTCTTAAATTATAAAGTCTAATTAAACATTTAATTCATATTAAAATTTTATGTTTATAAGCTCAGTTGCTTCATATTTTAAAATATATATCAATCATTTATTAAAGAACCAGAATGTTTAACCTCTTTGTACACTAATACCTTCATAACCCAGGGTATTTTCACTGTTCATAACATGGGGATATAGAACTTCAAAAGGATTTTTAACAATAAGAAACAGGGAGAACTCTGTTTTCCATGACAAAATTGTCTTTTAACCTGATGACTGAAAATGGCTAAAGACCTTTATGTTATATTATGTCACTGAACAGAGATTAGCAACAGACTTATAACTTATTATTTATCTTTATATTCTTTTGTGTTGAAGACTACCATACATTTGCCAATGCTTTAGTGTGCTGAAGCCCAGCAGAGCAGAAAAATACAGTTGACTCAGCTCTTGTTGAGGAAATACATTTGACTTAGTAAACTTCAGACCATCACAGTACCTCTATATTACCAAGTCTGTACGAGGTGGTGCATAGTGTGGCCACAGTGGACAGAATCCTGCTCAGATGAAATCTGCATCTCTCTATCTGCTGGCCAGATAACACAGGTGTACATTATCTTTTTGACTGCTGGGGATCTTAAGATGCACAAGAGTGCGTTTTATTGGTGTCAGAAAATTACACTACATATTTACATGTTTTCTGTGGCAGTCTGACCGTACCTCAGTCCAAATAAGTAGTTGAATGTATTGACTTAGAGTAATCAGAAGGTTTTGGTCTTAATTAATGAACTTGAATTACTTCAGTAAAATACCATTATTTTCTTGAAGCAAAAGCATTACTAAAAAGTAATGACAAATACTAAAAAATATTTACCCAGTTATTTATTTTTCTCTTTTATTATAATTATACAGATTTCATTTTTTAATCTCCATTCCTGTGTTATCATAATAAAGTAGAGACACGAATGTCAGGAGTGAGCACTGAAGTATAAAGTAAAACTAATATTTTTTATTTATAATATGTTCCTGGGAAATGTATTAATGACTGCATAAATAGCATTTCCACCACATTTTCCTTCTCCAGTTATTGATAATATACGATATTTCAGTAACAAGCAGGAATAACAGTAGATTATACTTCAACAAAAACTGATGTCAAAGCGATGAGGGAATAAATGTGTGATAAGTAACTCTCTGGAATTCTTGTTGAACTGGACTTTGTGTCAGAGCTCCTACATTCCGCATAGTCACTGTAATGGTGAAATAAAAATTTTGATCCTTATGTGAAGATGAAAGTTTTGTGTGTGTGTGTGTGTGTGTGTGTGTGTGTGTGTGTGTGTGTGTGTGTGTGTGTTTTTTCTGTGGGTGANTTGATCCTTATGTGAAGATGAAAGTTTTGTGTGTGTGTGTGTGTGTGTGTGTGTGTGTGTGTGTGTGTGTGTGTGTGTGTGTGTTTTATCAGGAACCAGGGTGTGTGTTTTAACTCTTGAAGTTGTAAAGATAAATAAAAAATATCATTGAACAGAATAATGGGTGGGAACCAGTTTCATTTTGATACAATGCCTCTTTGATTAACTTTAACTACAACTAGTATAGGCCACACTGCAAGGTCATACTGCAAACATACTACGTGGAGGTTTAAAACAAAATTATTCTAAAAATCATTCATGCATTATTGATTTTTTTTTTTTGCTTCCTGCCTTTTAGACATGGTAGACAATGTTATCCTGCTATGATCCTTAGGAGAGTGGTGGCTGTTCCGTGTTGTCAGCTGGGTGTTTATTAACGTTGACTGGGATACAAAAATAATAAAATGAGACATTGTTACAAATAAACTAAGGAAGGGAGTGACAGGGATTGAGAAATACTGAGGGATGTGGGACTGGAAGGAAGGCAAAGGACCTCATTTAATTATCTAATCGATCCGTTTTAGTTAATTACGACTTGTATTGCTCCCTCTGTCCTCCAGATGGCAGCATTGGCCAAGATGTTTAGTTTCATGCGTCATTTGTACATCCTTACATCTGTGTTCATTTTAGAGAAAAGCAATTGTTTCGGTGTTCATGTCCTGACACACAATATTCACATATTATAGTTAAACACACTTGATTTCTCAGAAATTTTGTGTTTTGTCCATAATATAGGACTATAATTTGTAGCCACTATTATGCTGCCATGGTGGGGGAAAATGAAATTTAATCCCTGTCCCTTGAACAAGGCATCAGAAAAAGTCTCCTGGGTAGCAATGTCTTCTCAACCATTTGAAGAGAGTGACAGTGTGTGAGTGTTCAGGAGTGCGTTTGACACCTAATCCTTTCACAGTTGATCGTCCCTGGGAACTGGCTCTAGGTTTGTTCATCTTTTTTCAGGGTTTGGAGACAGATCACTGGATCTGAACGCTACATTGAACTGGACTTGGATCCTCTGTCTGGATCCTGCTGAGAACCTGATGTCAGGGTTCCGGAGATGATCTATAAGCTTGAGGACAGATGGCCCCGAGCAGGAGGCAGCAGAGTGCGAAAAATGGTGGCATTCTTTTATTTACAATTAGACTGGGTGACTGAGCAGCCGAGTCAGCCAAGTGAAATATGGAATATCCCTGACAGATTAAGCTATAACATTGTAATAACAAGGTGAGAAGCAGCATTACTCAACCGTGAGGGAGGGCACATCAAAACACATGACAAGGCACAGACACGAACGATAAGTTGGTTTGTTTTTGTACCAAGGGTCTAAGAAAGACAAGCATGCTACCCATGTAATTTTGCGTTTCAAAAAACTCTTTTGTAAATCTGCAAAATGACAAAAAATGTAGGTGGGCAGCTCTTTCAGCAGTCAGTGGGATTCAACAAAAAGAACTGTTTTTTGAGACAAGAACAAGACAAAGATCTAAATTTGTAAGAAGTGGGTTTCTGTGGGTTTTGCATTGATGAAGTTCTAATTGTTAAAGGTACAAAATTCAAATTAACTGGTGACTACACTCACATTGATAATAAAGACAGAAAAATCTCTACATACTGGATTCTCTGCTAAATTTGTGCTGGTTTACTACAGACACTCAAAGATAGAGATTAGCTGAAATATCAGAAGTTTCACCAGAAGGTAAAATAACCCAGGTTTCAGAATGTCATGTCTCCTTGTTAATGAAGAGCACAGAAATTTAGTAAGGAAGGCAACGAATACCATGAATGAAACTTGGAGAACATGGCAAGGACTTGCAGAGTATGTACAGTATAATGCATCTTTTCTGTTAAGGTCAATAATGAAAAGAAAGGGAGAGAACAATGTTTCAAGACTTGGACATTTTCCCTTATAGATTAACAAACTTGTGAATAGGTCTGTAAAAACTTATCGATTATTGAAAGACCAACCTTTAGTTGTAACTGGACATACACTTAACCTGAAACAATCTTCCATTTTAACTTTCCAATTATCTTCTCATTTTCAGGAGAATCAATCAATAGCCAAGTCACACAAGTAATACAATATGAATTTGTTCAGCTTAAAACTCTTAACATCATCAAGAGTCAATTATATCCTACAAATTCTTCATTATCTGATAAATGAAACAGAACTCGTACATGACAATAAAAAGCTATTCAGTGATCTGTGCTATTAAAATTGTAATATGGCCTTTAATGACCTTTAATGGATTTTATTTGAATTTAAAAGAAATGAAATGCTGAAACTTTATGCCTGTTTTCTTTAGAAGAAACACACCCTTTTCTGGATAACACATTGCATCTTTTTTATACACTACAATAGCGCTCACTTAATTCAAGGAGGCCTTCATCCTCCCTTTTGCGGTTTATAAAGAGTCCACAGAATGTGATAGCTGGACAAAAGTGAGAGGGGAGACAGCTTTCTGAAAATGAGCTGATGATTTAGTCGATCAAATAGTGTCGATGTGTTTGGAAATATAAAAACTGTTAATTGTTTCCACTTTTCTACTGCTACTTTAACTTTCTGGTTTTTTGCATTATTTTAGTTTAAAATTTGAAAAGAAATGACAAACATGTCTGCCACAATTGGCAGAGCTCCTTTTTGATCCACAGATACATAGTGATGTGAACACTTTCATTCACAAACTTTAATTGGCACTAAAGAAAGAGTAAAAGAAATGGTCTGAGATCATATAAACAAGGAATAAAATCTGTCTCAAAATGCAAACATTAAATTTTAAACATTTTAATAGAATCATTTCTTAGTTTTCAAACTAGAAACAGTTTGCAGTATGTATTTTAAATCTACTTTTGGGTGATTGTGTGCAAGAAAAATGATGTTATAATGTTGGTTTTTTTTTTATATTTGTAAAATGAATGGTTAATTGTACAAAACTCATAAAAGACTCATAAAATATGCATTTTGAACTGGGCACAGAATGCAGGCAATTATAAATCTGAATTATATAACATTCTATAAAAAGAAAAAAACAGAATGACACAATAAGATAGCTTGTTTTTTAATCCTCTTTAAAAAGTGCTTGCTAGATCAGTTTTTATCCCAGTTTTCTTGAACAACATACGTAACTGAGTTTGTTCCACTTATTAGTTCCTCTAAATGTTTATTGTTTAATTTTCTATTTGTGCCTTCAGATGATTGACCCAGACCTACAGGATCTTTTTGGTATCTTGACTGTTCTGCACCTTTTTTTTATTCTTCATTCTTCTATTTTGAAACCAGGTCTTTATCTGCATTAACAGATTGAATGACCCATATTAGAAATGCAGACATATGGTGCATGTTGGAAAAACCTCTGCATTTTCACTACTTTCCTCACCTGACTTTCCGAGTAACTCAGAGCTATGGATAGCTCTGTGTGTTCAGGAGTAGAAAGGTATGGCTGAATTCTGAGCCTCTTTTCTAAAGCAGACAACTGAGCATCTGTGAAGACAGTCCTCACCCTCCTCTGTTTGCACTGTTTTCCAGACATGGCTGTATGGGGCTGAGACAGTGTTGGTATCAAAACACCTGCAGAGGTAATGTTAGACAAATATAGTATTTCAGGGATAACACTTGTTCAGGAGGGTCGTAACTGACCTCAGCATAATGTTACCAATTCAAATACATATGGTTAAGTTTAGCATATGGGTATACCTGATAAAATGTTAAAGTAGAACAATTCTAATATCTCAGTGAAGCATCCCCTGCTTTAGTCAGTTGGTTCTCATAGCTGTTTTCCCATTGACCGAAGATGCTCAAATGACAGCACCGAACCTACTCCTCTTGCCAGCACATTTTAAAGGCACAAACACTGTGATTTACAACATAAATGGCATAATTATTAGGAAAATGGAACACATTTACAGTAAATTATTATCAACAGAATGGAACACGTTTTAAAAGCATGTCCAAACCATTTCTGAGTCAGGTTGCTAATGCTTCTAATATAATTATTCTGCTGCTCAACTGCAAAAATAATGCGCCGGTTCATTCTTATGGGGGTACGTACCTGAAGGTAAAAAGAAAGGCTGTGCTGATTTCAGCAGATGATGAGGATAAGCCAATACACTGTGAGATGGTATCACTGGGCATCCATGTTTTGGCAGGGGTATCTGGGGCCCCATGAAAGTGGAGGAAAATACTTCTGAAAAGTTTGGTTGATGTAAAAAAGTGTTTTCAAATAAAAACCTTATTGACCACTGTGCTAAAATTTGAGGATTTGGAGACCTGTTGTTTGGATTCATATCCAACAATTACAACAAGAGTTTGATGTTAGTATGTCCTGCAAAGACAGTACTGGTCTCTGCTGTTTCACAAACTTTTGCCCTCTTCCATATACCATTTATTATCTCTCTATATATAAACAAGCAGGGTTTTAAGCTGTTTTAAAAGGGTGGGAGGAGTCCCTCACCATGGGGCTGAAGTACTCTCAGCCTCAACAACTTGAAGATCCAGTTCCCTCCAAAGTTTCATACCGAATTGTATCGCTGACCCTGCTGGTCTTTGACGTAAAGCTGAATACTTATCATTATTACAACAATCATGAGGACAGGATCGCTCGCTTCTTCTTTACAACATTGAAGAACAGAAAATAAAGTGTACATATAATTTACTGTAATTCATTTCTCAACCTCTGCATTAATAACCTAAAATAGATAGAATTACCTTTATCCTTAAACTGTAGAAATCCTCCTGCCATCCAGCCATTCATTTTGTCTACTGTAAAGGACATATGCATTTCTCTTGAACTAGAGAAATTTAACAATATTAACTCCTAATGTACCTTACAGAGGAAATTCTATGCTTTTAAGTAATACAAGACTGGAGGTGGACTTTGGATGACTTCCTAGAAGTCATAAGAATCCACCCAAAAACCTTTTGCTCTGTCTGAGGTGGATATTTTTGTGATTACTGAAAGATAACAGTTGGAAATATTTTTCTATAGCAGTTACATATATAAATGAATAAATAACTACTACTACTATTACTACTACTAACTACTACTCCTCACAGCTCATTTAATAGATAGATATGAAAGGGATGGGGGCAGCATGGCTTAGAGCAGTCCAATTTAAGTCCTAGCTCACCATGGCCCTGCAGAGGTTTATTTTTTCTAGTTTAATGTCAATCTGGACTTTTTGTTTTCCTCTCCTCCACTGCCAGCTAGCCACTTGGTCAACACTTTTTCATCACTGTCATTGGTGCTGACAGTATGGCAGAATATATGACAAATTTATTCATTATTTGTGTTAGATGTCTTATTAATTTGTGAGTTCGTTTTGGTTTGTTATTTCATTGTACTTGTAATAGATGATGTTGAGGGTAGAGCATTATATAGGGATAAAGGTATTATATTGTAATGCATTGTATAGATAGTTGAAATGTTTTTCTGTTCTTTTTATTTTTTGGTAAATATTACTGTAGTCAATGACAAAATCCCTTGTTAAATTACATCGTAAAATAGCTTTTATTGTTGTTACTCTGTAGGAAAGCACATCAGCAAAGTTTTTGTTCAAGAGAGTCATCTGTTAACACTCGGTGTTGCTGCAGTTCCACCCAGGTTAATATGGAATGTATATTTATTCAAAGGGAGTCCCCACATACTATTAAGTCATTGGAATTGCTGTTTGAGGAGCAAATCGTAATCCTTGGTGACAAGAGCAGGACTCCCATTCAATACAATAGAATGAGCAAATTTATTACCAGTCTTAATTAGTCCTCAAAGTGCATCCAGCTTTTCTCAAGCAGGTCTTACATATGTATGAACTAACTTAAAGCAAATTGATGAGCACTTTTAAGTGGCCGCTACTGGCAATAAGGCGACGATTTAGCAAACTGACAAATAGGCTGGAGATCTTAAAAAGATTTCTGGGATTGGTTTTTTATACTTTCCAGAACATGTCTCATTTAACCACTTTTTTTTAACATCACAAAAAACTGTCTATTTGAAAAGACAGATTTGTAAAGTTTACCAGTTTGTGTAAGAAAACGTAAAATTGTTTGGTATGTTAAACTAATCTGGGGCACAATGTGGTAAATAAATGTTTCTATATGTCCCTGTACTAAGTACCACATTTTTCACACAACTATATGACTATGTAGTTATAATAGTTATACAGAACCTCTATCCAGAAAGTAAATATTATTACTGATTAAAGAAAAAAAAACAATAATAAAGATCTGCAGTAGTAATAACAGAAATGAAAGCGACACTTAGCCAACTCTAACATCTGTACCAAAACTCTTCTGTCCTATTTATGCGCACTTCTACATGGCCATTAATAATTCAAAGTACTTCTACATATGATTAATGCCGAGTCTGAGCTGTTAAGTGCTTAACTATATCAAGGCAATTAAAAACACACACAATGGAACCCCTGTTAGCACTGATAAATGGCATTAGGTGCTTCATATCCAACAGTCACCACAGTCTGCTCCTAGTAATTTGTTCTGAACACTGTAACAGATGCATTATGCATGAAAGCAAACGTGCAAAGAAGAGTATTCATGCTTTCTCAGCCTCTATAACAAATGGTTTCTCCTTTACTGTAATGACAACAGTTCTTTTTTCAAGTGCTGTCATGATTTTTCCTACATCTGGAGCAGTACTTTGGTGTCTGTAAGTTGCACTCGTCCTCCAAATCCTGTTGTCAGTTTTATTTTTTTATCTGACTATACTGTCAGATTTATTTCACTGGGGCAGGTACAGCTGGTACTGCTAATAAAATAGCATACATTTATGCCAATGTGATAGGACACAAGATTACTTGAAAGCTGTTTATTCAACTAATCAAAAGTTCTTTTACAGAACATTTTTGATTTAACTACCACTGCATTTATAATTTTGTTAATTTCACAAAATAAACAAACTAATGCAATAATGAAATTTAAATGCCATTAAAGTTCAACCATTTTAACATTTCAGCTTCCTGATAGTCCCATCATCAGTACTATGGGTACCTGCAGTGAAGTTCTATGGATATCCAGGAGAGAGCAGTATACAGCTGCTCAACCCTCACCTGCGATGTTCAGTCTTGGCAACGTTCTGAAATTCTTCTAAGTAAAAGTGGATCAGAAGCAGCTCGCCAACACAGAAAATGTGTCAGAACATTTAAACACTCTTAATCCTGAATAGCTGCTTGTATCCACTAATAGAGATTAGCAGAGGTGCAGGTACTTTGATAATGTCATGAGGGAAATACTGTCGCTGGGTATGAGTTCATCCCAAAGGAATCAGTATGTGAGACAAGATTTTAGCATTAACATTAACTGTGTTCCTAATTTTGTTCATGTCTGCTCTTTTTCTGTACAGGTCAGGCAAGGAAATCAAAGAAGGTAGCAGAAGAACAAATGTATACACCCAAACTGCTACAATTGCCATTTTTTAGAAGTCAAATGGGCCTGATCTACTTGGAAGGTAGAAAAGACAGAGAGTTGATCTTGATATTTGCTAGTTAGCTTCTAATATTATTAGCACTACTGGTACTAGTAGGCAATGCTGTCTGGTGCAAAGGTATTTTTACTGTGAACTGATCCATGTTTACCAGAGATATGGGGCAGTGAGAAATCACTGCAGTTCCACTAAAGTTTTATTATAGTTTTATAGGCAGCAGACAAAAACAAATGAAGGATGATTAAAAAAAAAAAAAAAAAAAAAGCTTAAAAAAAGCATGCGAAAGTTAATGTATGATTGTTTAGTTACTACTGAAGAAAAACTACAGTGCATCTTTGTGCTGATGTGGGAATAGTTTCGGAAAACACTGGGAATGAACAGGGCACATACATGCAAAGGCGGCGTTTAAAGGACGTTTGTAGTGGCGCCACGTGACATTGACTTGCGCGACCTTGTTAAGAGCGCTAAAGAGAAAAGCACTTTCTCCTAATTCAATTAACCAGGCAGAGCTAATTTTTGGCAAATGCACATGTCAGATTATCTTACATAACGGTCCCTTCGCGCTCGGGCGCTGTGTGCCTCAAACTTGCGCTGCTCGCTCGCCTTTATTCTAGGGGTGGCTCGGTTCTCAGCAGCCTGGGGGTGATGCTGGGGCTCGTGCTTGTGCTGGATGCGTGTTTGGCGATGAAACATGAACCCCAGCGCCGCAGGTGAGAGGACCTACTGCACACCTGCAGCGAGCCGTTGACCAGCGCTCACCAGCGGTTCACTGTGACTAACCAGCAGGGACGTGGGGTTAAGACCGTTACCGGACACAGTCGCACACCGACTCCTTGCCGGACCGCAACTCTTTATCTTGTATAACAGCATCCTATAATAAAGAGGACCTGAGATACAGCGCACCGTCGCGTGGACCATCATGATCAGGACCGTCTGCTGGGTCTCCATCGCAGCCGCCATCCTCCTGGTTCCACGAGGTACGTTTGTTTTAGCCTCCCTTCCCGTTCGCCTCCTCGTATTCAACCGACTTCAGATATTCGCCCGATAGCGAACAATGGCAGATTAATGTTTCATTTCCATATTTATCGGTGGCAGTTGAACTTGAACACAATCAGTAAATGATGTGAGGCGAACGCAGTACTACGCAGGGGCAGCAGGGGGCGTAGTGGTTAAAGCCAGATACCCCCTGCTTCAGTCTTGCTTTAGTACCTTGACCAGGTACAGCTGTAACTGAATTCAGGAATTCAGACAGCAGGACTCAGCTGCGGTATAAACGTGTAAATCATTGTAAAGTCATTACATTGTAAGTCACAGTGGACAGAGACCCTTAAACAAAGAGTAACTGACACAAAATTGTTCTGTTTATAGCCCTTTCTTAAGTTTTATTTAAAAATTGATTGTTGGTTTAATTACCGTCTAACAAACTTGTAATTTAAGTTGTTTCTAGATTTTTAATGCTATGTAAACAAGTTTTACAAACTGTGCACTAACTTTTGCATGTTTTTTTAGTACAGCAGTTATTTTCTTGTTTATGTCTACTACTTACCATTTCTTATTAAATCCTTATTGGTGCTGGACTGATCTCTTACAGCCTCATATCTCTGCAGAAATGTGAAGCTTTTTTCTGCTTTCAGATGATCTTGTCCATAGTGACTCTACTGTATACATTAACATATAAAATATCTGTTATATAATGCACTGTAGGGCTTGAAACCATGCCAACTGCAAAAAAATCAAAGCGTTAATTAGAAACATTTTAAAATAGTTTAGCAAACCAAATATGGAAACACTTGAAAGAAAAAAACAATGCTCCCTTATTTTAAGGTGAGCTATTTTTTATTATAAAGCTGACTGACTATGCATCTCAGTAGTTTCTATAGATTTACTGTTTTTTTCACATCATCCTGTCAGGTTTATATTAAACAATTACATGTGTCATGAAGGAGGTCTTATTATTTGAACTTCTTTTTTTATATCTTACAATATTACAAATGCATGAACTTAAAATAGAGATTGACAGGGAGAGAAAGTATTAAGGGAATCAAAAAAATATTAGACATAAAATACAGAGGCAACAAAAATGGGGGGGAAGCTTGCTTGAATACTCCTACACTTATTTTTCATTACAGCCCTGACATTTAAACTTCAAAAACTTTTCTGTACCTTTTTAAGGAAACAAGTAGAGTACTTTGATGGATGAATGACTTTTACATACAATTTTCCATACTACCAAGTGCTGAGTCATTTTAGTGATCTTTGTAACCTGTAGCTGGCAAACACTGAAGATCTCAGATAGGCCAAGTTATTTAAGTAGCATGGAGATCAGTCTAGGTGTTATTACCAAGCAGATGGGTGAGTAGTCCTCCTTATCCATTTGGAGCCACATGACTGAGGCTGTAATCCTTCTGTGTGTGATTAATACGTACATGGCAGGTCATCTGTATGAAGCTCTGTTCAGAGCTTAGGCTTTTTCTCACTACTGCTGTCATCTGTCACGATGAGGCATTATCGCAACCTGCAGGGGAGCTCAAACAGAAAGGTGCTGCTATAGCTCCTGGAAGGATCAGCATTCTTTTCAGGTGTTGCAGCTTTTTGTTCACTGTACTACAATATTGTTTTAGGAGTTGGTTCAAACAGAGGCAACACGGTTCATTTTAAATTGTTTGTTGTATACAGTTTAACATGGTCAAATTTGTTAGTTTACGGCGGAATGTACTGTACATTCTACCAGACTAACTTTCCCAACCCTAAGTGCAGGTAGCAATTTCATGTTTTCCATCAAAAGTACCAATCAAAAATTGAACTACCCTTGGTGGAAACTAGTCTTCAAGTGTGGTTTGGGCGGTGATTTCATTAAAATGTAAAAGATTTTCATTTTCACTTAAAATGTGCAGTTTTGATGTGCCTTTGGTTGCATAGTTCAGTTATGAAAATCTTGGTTTCAGGATATAAGTGTACTCATATTTTCTGTTGGTGTTGTACATTGAAAACTGTAGAAACTCTAGTAAGTCAAGGATCATAAAAAAAAGATTATCAGTAAATGCTCCTGTTTTCCAAAGTACAGCATAAGATGATGATCCAAAATCCAGGGTTTCCAGCTACAACAAATATGGGTTCCATGTTTGTGAGCTCAGTGATGTTTTTCTTACAGTGAGTACAGGAACCAGGTTTGTCTGTGCTGATTCAGCTCTCACTGGAAAAAAAAAGATTGTTTTTACTAAATTCCCAAGAGTCTTTTGAACTGACAACTTCAGACCTGCTGCTTTTTTATAAGTTGACTCCTCTACTGTGTGAGTTTTTGCCCTGTGAATATAGTGTCATATTTTATTTTGTGCTGCTACTGCTTTATTTTACTCACTGTGTATGCTGGCATATTACCCTCTGCTTGCAGTGGCATACTGTTTATTCTCCTGTGACAGTGGCTTATTTTTCCAAATATATTGTACAACAGATGCTTTCATTCATCTCAGAGGACTATGTAAGCTGAAAGCTTTTGAAGATGTTCATTGATGCCATTATGGTTCACTGTACTGCTGGTGATTTTTAGACAGTGTGACTGAATTGATTTAAAAGTTTTATTTGCATATGTAATACGTAATCAGAGCTTTTCTTTATTGACACAAACATTTGGAAACCACTGTTATAATGTATATCAATATATCGTATTGACATTTGTGCCAGACTGGGCCTGCCCTTTCACCTCATTGGAGACATTACTTGCATCTGCAAAACCATATATCGGTTAATGCAATGCCTTTATGCCATTAATAATGCTGCTGATGTTTCTCTGCTGTAGGCCTTTATTATTTGCACTTACAGTATTGATTTGCATTACAGTGCTTTTAGATGATGCTTTCAGTAATTCAGCAAATACTGTCTCCTAGGTGTTTTATCACCTATCCTGCAATAATGACAAAATCCATACGCTCCAGAAATAATTATCATTACATCACCATGCTATAAAAGAAATGACACGTGGAAAATCATTAAGCAGAGGTTTCATGCATCTTTTCATAATAACAGCCAAGGTAAAGTTATCCTGATGAATTGGAATGAATGTCTAGACCCAAACTGCAAGTAAAATGCTCGACAGCAGCCCTATGCCTCTGAAGTAGTCCACTTGTCACACAGCTTCAGCTAATGTCCAGTTTGTTTTATGCTTGGCTGTCTGCCTTGCTGCCCAGAACCTGACAGTCAGCATCAAACATCAACAGCTGCACCCCCTGATTCACACAGCGGGTTGTAGTGTTGCATAACACTTCATAACACATAGCGCTTATTGGAGGAGCAGCGGTTTGTCATGGGACCAGTGTGCCTGGCTGGAGGAGCAGCACCTCCATCCCCCAGTCACCTGCTTGCTGTGATCCGTGCTGTGTTCTGTGCAGTGTTCTGCATGCCAACTGTCATAACTCTTGATGGATTATAAACTAAGTCAGCACTTGAAGATGCTACCTGCTGTCTACTGCATAACTTGAGCAAATGAAGGAGGTGTGGGCACATAGCATGACGTAAAGGTACTGCAGAAGTAAGCAAAGAGCTTATTTTTGCTTTAAAAGAAATGACACATAAAATGATAATTGAGATCATGTGGGGTGATTAAAGAAGCTGCCAAAATGGGAAAAATATATGTTTTTACTTTTTTGATGAAATACTGGCTATAATGAGTATGACAGTGGTAGTTTTGGCATGTATCGACATCTTTAAAAACAGTCAGGGAAATCCTATGGTTCGTACTAATAATTACTCCTCCTGTGATAAGCTTTGTGCAAGGCATACAGGCTTGTGTCTGGGGTTTGAGCCACAGGTCCAATCCTATTACTGCACATAAGGATGCGCCCAGACGCTACTGCCAATTTTAACCTGCTTTATTTACGACTAAGCTGTTTTTCTTGGAACTTTTCTCTAAAGTAATCTAAAAGACTAAACTTTTGGCTGGCAGTGGCTCCTTTCTGGTAGGGACAAATGTGAGAGGTCTGTGTTTGTAATGAACAATTTGCTACAATGGCTGTTGCTAGGCAGGTACATGCCTTGGCTTAGACAGTATTGCCTGTCTGTGCAGCTTTAAATGGCAGTTTGAGATTGTGGATTGATCGTCACATCCCATAACAGCTTCGCTGACTGGTGAGGATTTGGTGTGAAACTGACTGCTCCTCACACCTCTAATCAGGGTGTACCTGGAACTAGCTAGAACTAGACAAAAGATAGCTGGATAAAAAAGGTCACAGAATTTTGAAATATTTTCATGCTCATACTTTATAGTATTATGATAAGTGTGGTTAAAGCAAAACAGTAACCCGTCATATTTCTCCAGATGTCAAATTATTGATGTTTTGTTTACTGAATACCCTTTATTCCCATCACATAACCAGAACACACTCAAATCGTGTGTGTATAAGGAAAATAATACTCAATTTAAGAATCATATTGATTCACCATCCAGAAGATTTTATGAAGAATAGTGTGTATCATTCTTCAGAACATGAAATTTTGCTTCTCATCTTTGTTCATAAATCTCCAGAAATTTTCAATTCCCCTTTTAATAATTATGTTTTTTTCTGACAAAAATCTAAATCTGCATGGTGTTTTACAATAGTAATACAACATAAGCTCATTTTGACATTTTCAGCAAGCTTTTTTTTATACATGTGTGATCGGTATTGCTCTGCTTTATTAACAAGTCAGTAATCTTTGTTTATGTTGTAGACATATAACTGCTCACCCTGGAGTGCTTTTATTGTTAGTCTTTTCTATAAGATTAACCTACAGATACAGCAAAGACAGAGGCTGGCAAGGCTAGTAAAGGACACTTGTGATTACAGCTTTCCCTGAAATGGCCTGTTCTTTTAATAGCCAAAGGTAAGTAGTCAGTGATAACTGCTTAATCCAACTAAAGGTTAAAAAAACAGTCCCACTCCCCTGCCTTTTTAAATATCAGGGGGAGAAAATGGAATTGTTTGTCAATGCAAAAATGCACTTTTTTCAGCAATATATGATTGAAACCTATGAACTATGGTGGCTTTTTTTGGAAAAAAAGCATCTGCTTAGCACACAAAAGTGCTGGATGTATATTTTGAAAGGAGGTTCGCATTTTTAGGTTGTACATTTTAACTGCAGTAGCGCTGCAGACAGGAATAGATAAATGGCTGGTGGCATCATTATACCATCTCGCACCCTGCCTCGCACACTGATCTCTGGAGTATTGTCATGTCTACAGGCTTCCGCAGCCTTTCACAGATTATGCTACTGTGCATCAGGGAAACCTCTGAAAACTCACTCTCTCCAAAGCCATTTCAATTCAGCAGGAGCAAATGTAAACCTCTATTAAGTTACATGGTAGTGCTTTATTGAGTAACAACATATTAAATAATAAATATGTGTACAATAAAGAAATAAATAAAAGTAAAGTGGAGATTTTCCATCCCAGCAGAGAAGAAGGAGACAATAAAAAGAGCACTGTCAGAATGTAGGTCATATCCTTCTTATATCTGTTAAGGCAGGTGATGTTTTGGGAACTATAAAATGTATCAAATGTCAAACTTTTATTGCCTCCCTCTGTGCTCCATCATCTTATGGAAGCAATATAAAAAGTGGATTAAGTGATAAAATTTCCTAATTCCAATCCCTGGGGCATGCAGGGTAAGAGTATTAATGGCTTTGACAGGATACAACAGCCAGTAACTGTGTTCTGTAAATGCTGTAGGGGCTGTAGCCATTTTAAGCCAATAGTCCTTCTTTATTTATTTATTTTTTTAAATAGTGAATCAAAAAACCGTACATGCAGCTTGTGTTTAATTGATATGTAGATTGTGATAAAAATCTATGGTTTTAGTGTTTTTTTTTTTTTAACCTTCCATAGTATTAATCAGTAGTAAACATAATTAACCAGTCATCTTTCAATTTAATATTTTCTTTCTTAAACACAAAAAAACTTTGCACTTTATATGGATTGAAGAGTGAGACTAGTATGTTTTGAAAATCTGCAACCTTTTGACACATAGTTCATAATTTACATAATTGTTAAGATTTTGTCAGTGCTGACACCACCTAGATTATAGAAACTCAGTACCTTTGTCGTTCAGTACAGATGCTGCTAAAGATGAATGGTCAGGATACAGACATAAAGAAGTAAATATTTATAGCTGGCATCTATAGCCTGTTGCGTGTACTTTGTTTCAGTCTGGTTCTTGCAGGTGGAATGAGGAAATGAAAAATGTTTGTAGGAAATTTCTGATGGACACCTTCCTCAAATACTAATTAAGGCAGTTTAAGGCCTGCCACCGTGGACAGTGGATTATGGAAGAGGCTACATGTTTACTGATTGCATAATTAGAGATTTAATTTGCTGAAAAAGAGAAAATTACTACGGAGGTGGTGTGATTTATCACTAGGTAATGTAATGCAGGAAGTGCAGAAGCGTTGAGAAACAAAGTATAAAAGCTTTGTGATTTATTGCCCATTTGATTTAGAGGCAGTAAGAAGCCTCCAATATCAAAAGTTGTACATTACCCCTAAGCTCAGGGAAAAAGCAGTTTGCGACCAATTTGGAGTTGTAGATTTACCCTTATGATGCCTTGGCTGCACCATTGGATGTGGGTTTGATCCTTGCTCAGTCTGCATGGAGTTTGTATGTTCTCCCCATGCTTCTTTGGGTTTCCTCCAACAGTCCAAAGACAGGTGGATTAACAACTGTGAATTGTTTTTAGTGAATGAGGGTGTGACAGAATGAGTGTGTGTGGCAACCTAGTGATGCACTAGTTCTACCATCATGCCCTGTGCTTTCAGACTAGACTCTAGACCACTGTGAACCTGCTTTAGGATAAGCAATTACTGACATTCAGTGAGTGACATTTATGATGATGGCAGCACAGTGGACACCCCATAAGATGTCCATATGAAAAGGAAATCATCTAAGAACACACTTCATATGTAAGTGCTTAAACCATTTTATGATTTATAACTGTTTTATAATTGCTGCCCTTGGGAGGTTTTTGCAGCCCTGGCATTTATAGACTGTACTTCATGTAAAATAATGCATCAGACAGGATTGACTGAAGCATGTCTTTCTGTGGTTGCTGGCCAATAGTCCAAATGGAGCAAAGAAAAGCAAATGGTGTTCTTTGTACTGTGCTAAAAACAATGTAGTTATTGTCAGCCAATGTGCCCCAAGATTATTTTGAAATCTTGGTGATTAAGTCAATGGCAGTTGTCCATTTGATGGACATAATGCCTGTAAATTATATCTTGCAGGTTCTCAGAAATGTGGAGAACAAACTACATTCTCTAAATATCGAGATAAAATCTTACCAAGAATCTCTGAAAATAAGTAGCACTGTCTCAGCTTCATGGGCTGATATTTTTTCTAAATGATCAAAGTTCAAATAATATATTTCACTGAAAATTGCTGCTGAGGCAGTTCTTATGTGTGTGTTCAGTTCACACAGTGCACATTCCTTTCAGGTTTCAACTGTAAGCTCCCACCACCTGACACACAGTGATAAACCATGCAATAAGACTAAGGCACAGGTGTGGAATACAGTGAGGCAAAGGTTTCTCCTGCTCTCATTCCCAATGCACTGATCCGCTCACATCCCTGAGCTCCCTTGGACTCGCCTCATATTGATTCTTCACTGAGGTATTTATAGAAGGCCCCTGTCTCCCTCCGGCTGTGGACATCACATGACATCACATCTCTCTTCAGCAGGAGGGAGCAGTCAGTCCATCTGCAAACCAATGAACTCCGCTGACGGCTGTCTCAGATTTCTCTGGCTCACAGAATAGTCCTGCTAAATTCTGAACCACATCCAGCTTAAAATTACTGCAAACCCGCAGTGCCAAACTCTCTATATCTGAATTTTTGCTATGACAACTCTTGAAAATTAACAGATATATCAGTATCTGGATGGAAACTTTTGCTATACCATTTTTTATCTGAAGCTTATCCATAATAAAAAAAATTAAAATGTGAATAAAGACTAAAATAAATGTAGAAAAATCTACATATAAGTACCGCACAACATGGTACAGTGTACTCCAATAAGATAATACAGCATGGATTGTAATAAACTCTATTGTGCACTATCGCGAATTTATCTGCAGCTGGACATGCACGTACATGGGTGTTACCAGCTGTTTCCACTTGTTTTGCTTTGTCTGAAAATGTTTCACCAAATTTGTTGTGCATTTCATTTTCTTAAAATAAACCTATGTATTTAAATACCATTTTTTGTGTCAAACAAAGAGGTAAACATGGCAGGTTACTTTGACACTCATCTTTATCCCCTTTATGCAACATCTCATAACACTGAACTCCAGCTGTGAATCCCGTGCATGCGCCCTCTCATCTCCTGCGTGTAACCACAGTTGGGGGGGAGAGGGCCTAACATGTAAAATGGTCTGTACCATGCATACCGTATCATGTGTTATAAATATGCAAATTAATGACTTTAAGTGTTTTCTAGTTAGGTAACTCGTGTTTACAGTGTTTTATCCTGCTGAAATCAGATGATGACATAGGTGTTTTCCGTTGGGTTTGGATAGCATTATTAATAGGCACCTGGTATCTGAAAAGATCAGTATCCAATGGGTTTTCAAGGACAAATTAGATTCGGATACCGAGCGACTACTGCATCAGCTGTTTAGACTGTAATTTTATCCAATGTGACTTTTTCTTTTTTTGTACAGATTAATTATCTTGCAAGAAATAATTCAGGGCCTTCAGATTGAATCTTTGACTGTACATTACATGCTACTCCAGACAGCAGAGACAATACACTACATGTAGTTGCGGTTATGAAGGACTTTATTGAGCTGTAAGGTAATACAAAGTTTAGTAAAAGCTTATAATGAACACTTTTTGGCCTACTTAATGAGATGCTCAGTATCAAATTAATACATTTCAGAACTGGAAATTCAGCAAATGGGTAAATTCTCTGTAACAGCCTCCAAATTAATTAAAATGTACAAATACACAATTAAATTTTCAGTAAACGCTGGTTTTGGTCATGTGTGAAAGGTATATATGTGGGTACTACATTTTTAGCTGTATGTCTGTAGTGCTGGTGCTTCACAATTTCCAGGCTGCATGGGTTTCCTCAAACAAGACATGTTCAGAAGAATGCTGTGATAAATCCCTGCGAAAACCTGCCCCCCTGTAAACATTTCACATAGTGCCGTTGTTCAGGTGTGCGATGTGTGATTGTCCTTTAGTTAAGATATAGCCCCAATTGGTTAATGTTACAACACATAATTTACTGTAGGGCCAAAATTTTGATGACCTGTTGGCATGAGTTCCCCTCTTTTAAAAGTTAACTTGACGGTAAAGTAGACTAAACTGGCTTATGACTGGATTAGCATTCATAATTCCTTCTTAAAACATATATTCCATTCTTCAATGTAACACTGACATGCATCTAATCACCTGCTTTTATGATCATCTATCCAAAAAGGTTAACAGATAGTAGTAGCTGTAGTTAACCTCTTTACTTCGGATTTGCATCATTTTTTGTGGTCTCAGCATGTCTGAAGATAACATATCGTTTTGTCAATGAAAAGAACTCTTTTCTAGAATAAGAAGCAAATATTACTGCTGTGCAGAAGTAATTCTTAGGATACAGACATTTGCTGTGCAGGCCAAAACCATGACTATAACTTTTGTCAAATTGCTTCTTAATTTTAATACTAATAATTACAATTAAATTTAAAAAAAAAATCATTCAAAATTTAAAAGCTGGTATTTAAACACGTGATGAAACAGCGTTTTAATAGTCGGCAGAGTATAGATTATATAATTCTTGCTTGAGGCTAAGTGAATATTATTGAATTAATTATTGTACTAATCATGAAGATGCAGAAGGAGAATAATATTAACTATGATGAAGTAATAATGAGGAATGATTACTTGAATTTTTCCTTTAAGATAGTGAAATATCAAAGTTGAGCCAACTCTTTTCCAAGTCTAAAAAACATTCAGATCAGTAAGAAAAATGATTGAGACAGTGAAAATAAATAAAACAGCACCATCTGAAACACCCTGCGCACTTAAAGCAGAGTGGATTGTTTTGGAGATGAACACTTACCCCTTACAAGGACCCTTGCTCAGTGGTCTAATAATGTCTGCTGCAATGCAGGAGCCTTTCAAATGATGCCTTAAAGTAACAGATCAGTTGATCAAAGCTTAATATGTAGGACAGCAAGTAGGCTATTATTTATTTATTTATTTGTTCATTTATTTATTCTTGAGACCGCCTTGTTTGGAAATCTCCCCGAACAAAACCACATGTGATGGAGTGCGCCCCATTGTGTTGGGAGTGTGTCAGCTCTGGGTGCCTCTGCGGCCTATTATTCAGCTCAGACAATAAACTCCATACTGTCAGGCGCTCAAGCGCTCCCTCTGAAGCTGCTGCGAAAGCACGCCGTGAAGTGGCAGGCTTTCACAGACTGCTTTGTGGCAAGTTACAGCAAAAAGTTTTGGGCTCTTTCTTCTCTCTTATACCAGTCTGTGCTCCTTCTTACTGCTGCTTCCAGAGAAGAAGATCTTGCCTCCCAGCGGCCTTGCTGGAGCCACCGCTCTCTTTCCACATTCTTTCCTCTGAAAGCTCAACTGCCTCGAGCTTGTCTCTCTGAACGCTTGCGCACATCTTGCTCCGTCAAGGGCGCTGATAAGCATTCAGCTCAGGCCTGCAGCGTGTGTGCAATCGGATGTCTGCGTGCACATTAGTATGCATGAAGCTCAGCAAATGTACACACAAATGTTTGGTAGAAATATGATTCAATCCTCCAGGCATCATATGGTGAAGGCCTAAATGGTACAATTATGATGAACCAACTTTAATTATAGTCTTAAAACTAAATTAACCCTATAGCAGAAATAGATGATGATGATGTAGTCACTCCAGTGATTCTCAGGCAAGGTTTAGACAGGTAAAAACATCCTGGTAAAAGTGGTACTTCCTCTGCTGAGCTAATGGTATTGAACAAATATTTTGCCTCATGACTTTTGTCTTCAGTTCAGAAGTGTGTAATGTACTGGTTGTACAGCACAAACATTACATTGTTGATATTTAGTTGTACTAATTTTGGTTGTCACAGACAAAGAGGGGCTTCTAAGTTACAGCATGGAAGGCAGCTGAATGCTAGCATTTCTGGCGATCTTTGTTTTCAATTTATAAAATGTTTACATGAATATTCCTGTTGAACGTGCAGTATGTGATTTTATATTTATTACCAGAAACAGAGTCGTTAGGGCTGGTGAATATCTTCACAAATATAAAAGCATCTAACCGAAATATTATGTAAAATTTCCATTCTTATTTTTGGCTGTGTGTGGGTGAAGGGAAAAAGGGTTGAAATGCATTTGTTTAAGTGTTTGTGGTGCTTCATGGTGCTGGCGTGAACACATTTCCATTCTGTGTAATGGTGAATTCGCAGCTATTCAGCGTGATCGGTATATAAGTGATTTCATGCTGTTCCTGGCATGCAAAAGCTTACGCTTTATAGTCTTTCACAGACCTTGAGTTTTCCTTTTTTCATTGCTTTATTTTATCTTTGTGTCTTCTGTGCACATATTCTTTGTATGCACATACTGCTTTTGACAGCCCTCAAGTGGTTACTTTTTATTGTATTCAAATTCATACTTGTTTGTGCTTTGTGGACTTGGGCCAGTATTCTACATCAAAGCACTGAAGTGTTTTGTAATGATAACTACAGCTTGCCTGTCTGTACAGCTGTGTGACCCTGTGTGTGGCTGTATGTCTGTACAGCTGTGTGCTGTACACTGTAACATGGCTGCTCAATCTCGTGTTAGATTCGTTGCGTGAAATTCTTTGTGGAATTAATATGAAGAATGATTAGAATTTTATTGTGCACTTTAGCTCTCGGCTTATATTTTTTTTGTTTCTAAATTATGTTCAGCTTTACACTTAATTTTGCTGAAAAAACAGCATAATGACAAATCCATTGGTAGAAATAAATTTGATATTGTTATTTTGAACAATTTTCTTTAATAAGAAAGTGTGTAATTTCTATTTTAATTGCAAAACGCCTAATTATTGCACAAATGCATAATTAATACATGGGAGATAGCTTTAAATTAAATTTTTTGAAGTTTTGTGTCAAACCTGATATTAAACCGATTTCATTAAATTGCATATGGCTAAAATTTAATTAAAAGGATGAAGTATATAACAGCTTCAATGAGTGTGAGTGAGAAAATAACTATTTATTTTATTAAATCTATATGCTGTTGTGTTTTGGTTGTCTGTTCTGTCTAAACTTTGCACTTTATTCAAACAGTGTATGTGTCGTGTACAGAGTTGAAGATGGGTCAAAAATTCAGTTTGTCCTAACTGAAGACACGTCTCATTTCAGGACAAGAGGCCCCTTTTGTAGTCAGTGTGGTCTCCGGCTAGATTCTGAAATGAAAGGTCATTACGTTGATGTCAGCCTTGATCTTATGTCAGAGTGGGTGTGTGATTGTGGGCAACTGAGCGCTACCACCCTGTCCTGTGGCAGCAGATAGTATAGGAATTACTGAGAAGAGCTATTTAGGACTCTGCTCTATTAAAGACAATGATACTATGTCCTTTCATGGTTCCTCAAAATAATTTATTCATGGTTCCTCAAAATTTGAACTCCTTTATTAACTTTTCACTCATTGCTTTAATGTCTGAACTAGTCCACAGGCTCAATTGTTCAATGTTCTTTATTAGAAATGTGTGTGTGTGTGTGTGTGTGTGTGTGTGTGTGTGTGTGTATGTGACACTGGGAGCTAAGGACCCCCTACCTTGATGATATCAAGTATCAAGGTTTATGATATCAGCTCACCTGCACCACAACATTACTTGATTCAGCTTCACTGTATGCAGTGTTGTCCTTAGCAGTATAACCTTTGTTAGCTGTTACTGCTGGCTCTGTTTTCTGTGTGTTGAAGCCCAGGAGGGATGGGCAACCATTGGCACTCAGACCCCGAGATGTTTATTTTTCTCCCTCACCTCCTGGTTGGGTGTTTTTTGTTTTCCTCTCTTCAGTTGTTGGCAGGCTTATTGTTTTGCACTTATACCCTGTATTTTTGTTCTCATTAACATTTAACCTTTATCTATAGCTTCACTATATACTTGCTTTCTCTTCCATTATCCTACTGTTCAGCGCTCTGAGTCACTGTATGAGAAGAAGCGCTCTATAAAAATAAACTTAATTGAATTGAATTGAATATATTTTATATACAGAAGCATCTCTGAACACGTCACATCAAACCTTGAAAATTGGAAAAATATTACCTGATCTGATGAATCTCAGTTGCTGCTGCGACACACAGATGGCTGGGGTTAGAATTTGGAGAGTAAACAGGATGAAGCCACAAACCCAACCTGCCTTGTGTCAACAGTTCAGGCTGGTGGTGGTGGTGTAATGATGTGGAGAATTTTTTTTGGGAAACTTTGGGCCTCCTAATTGATGCAGTCATGTCAACGTGGACCAGAATCTCTAAGCAATGTTTCCAGCACCTTGTTGAATATATGCTGTGAAGAATTCAGGCTGTTCTGAGAGCAAAGGGGGATCCTAACTGATATTAGAATTGTGTTCCTAATAAAGTGGCACGTGTGTGTGTGTAATTATTAGTACAAGCATACTTAATAATTATTTAATAATCACCTGCCTTGTGTATGTGGTTTTTTTAAAAATTTTTTGCAGATAGTTCATCATACTGTTGAGTGGCAAAGGTACCCAATTTGAAATGATCAATTTCTGTGAGATTAAAACTCAAAGGTATTTTGCCACCAATTATAATTAAAACTATTGAGTGACTAGTATCATTCATTGTGAGTTGCAGCTATTCTCTGCATCACTAATGCAAAATGAACAGCAGCATAATGGAAATGGGCCCAGACTCTGAAGTAAATAATTGTAATTATGGTGAGAAAAAGCATGCTCCAGTGATGCAGAGAGCACACAGTGGGATGACAGCTAATCATTTCAATAGGTTTATGAAACAATAAATTCTTAAAATGGCCAAGTGTTTAATTATGCAAAGTACTATCAGCAGTGTGGCCATCACTGAATAATTCTTCGCAGTCTTTTCAACCAACTGATCTGAAATAACTGCACAAAAACAACATAAACTTGATTAAGAATAATTCATTAGTTGTATCGAATTTGTAAAATTCAGTTGTCAGTTGAAACATTCAGATCTTAATTCAGTAGTTTAACACACTTATAATAGCATGATGCCGTCACTGTCATCTGTCTGTTCGGTGAAATCGTATTTATGTATTTTTAAATTTATAGTGCTGCAGAGATTCACAAAGTTAGAAGGCACAGCGACCACAGTCACTACAATTTCCTCCCTTTCTGTAATGACAATACAAATGATGTGAACATTCAATTTATTTTTTATTATAAAAAAGTGAGACAGATGAGTCCATAAATAAAACAAAGTCTGTGTTTCCCTCATTCTGTCATATTTGAAAAGAAGTTGTTTCAGGTCTCTGTTCAAATGTGCAGGGCTTATAGTACTTGTCATCTTAGCAGCACAGGCTCCCATTACACAATCAATGCAATTTTTTCTTAAAAAAATGGGTTGCATGAGAATTTTTTTGCAAAATGAACTGTTAATTATAATTAAACTGAAAGAGGACAGTAATACCTTTCTGAGCCACAAGAAGGTTCACCCACTTTTTCATAAAGCATGAAAACCAAGTACAAAATATCAGAACTACGCTGGACACCTTTAAATCCAGGCTTAAACTCTTTGTGTTTCACTATCCCTTAAATCTAACACATTTTCTCCTTTTTTTCTCCTCTGTAAAAGTCCAAAGATATGTGTTTCAGGCAAACTAGGGAGTCTAACTGCCCTTTGTATGTGTATATGTGAGTGAATGAGTGTGTGTGATCTGAGATGGACTGGTATCCAGTCCAGTTTGCTGGACATCTAGTCAAGTGTCTGTGGTGTCTCCACTGCTCAGCACAAGGGCTGCAGTATGTTAGACGGTGTCTTTCCAAACGTAAATGGTAGCTTTTCCACTGCAATGTGGGATGACTATGGCCTGCCTGTGTTTCCATTAAAAACTGTGAAAGGTACGTCTCGCCTCGTGAAACTTTATTAATTACACTTATTTAAATCACTTTGGTAGTCATGTGGTCATGGGTTGCAGTAGGTATTTTGAACAGGTGCATTGTTAGCCTAGCATATCAATAATAAAGTTACTATAGCTCAACCCCCTGCAGGTTATGATGTGTTATGTGTTATCCAAAAGGGAAAAGTAAATGTTTTGCTGAAGGGTCACAAATGACATTGGGCAGGGGGTCACTACAGAAACACACAGGACAGGGAAGGTTTACTGCAGACTCCTACAAGGTCTGGACAGTTGTGTTCTGCAGCACAGTTTGTCACTCATTTCAGCTTTTAGACAACAAGGGAAATCAGCGCAGGTTCAAATTGATGACATGATGAAAATGCAAAAACTAAATGAATTACATTTCTGGTGGGATCACAGATCTCTACTTAGTTTCATGCCATATGGAGAAATATGAGTTTGTTGATTGTTTGCATGTTATCAACAGGATGCTTAGTGGCTTAATAAATTACATGAATCTCAAAAATCTCATTAATTTAGCCAACTTTGCTATGTATGATTGATTATGTCACCCAAATTCCATAGCGCTGGAAATCATTTCATAATCAATTCATTTTATAATTTTGTTTCATAGGAGCCTGGGCAAATTTTATTGCCACATATATTTTGGATGCCATGGTAGATACGACGACTGAAAAAATACTCCACACTCTCTTTGAGCAGTAACTCCCCTCTTACCACTGAAAAAATATGCTGAAATCCTATAAAACAGGTCCAACTCACCTCATTCGAACTTGAAATGCAGTCATTTCAGTTTTTTGTATGGTTTTTTACTGTATAATAACCTTTCTTTAATGCTTTTCCACAGTGTATTATTTAGGTGAAGAGTTCATATTTGTTTTTTTTCTTTTATAACAGTGGGATGGCATGGTGGTGGGGCAAGTAGCACTGTTGCTTCATAGTGACTGGCCTGTTTGAGTCTGGGTTTGAATCCAGCTCAGTCTACGTGTAGGCTGCATGTTCTTGTTGTGTCTGCGTGGGTTTAGCGTTGTGTGTGCGTGCGTGTGTGTGTATATGTATGTATGGGGCCATTCAGTGAAAGGCTGGAGTCCCAGTCCTAGTGCCCAATGATTCCAGGATGTTCTCTAGACTACTGCCTCCATGCCCAGGGCTGTCAATGATAAAAGATGAATATGCTATAGAGAAGTAAAATGCTCATTAAAATTAATTACTAAGAAGAAATTATAGAGGCTGTCCAAATTGATAGAAATGAAACAGGATCTTTGAATCATAATTTAAAATAAAACGTTTTATAACAATTAAATACATTTTTGCAAAATGTTCTTTTTTTATCCTTAAGCAATCAACCAACATCTTTAAGTATTTCATTAAATCACACAAATTAATCCGTGTGAATGGTTGCCAAAAAAACGAGGGCTTTAAAACGTAATCAAGTCAATGGCTGAATAATCGTTCTGACTGATGTTTGCCAAGTATGAAGTGTTTCCTCTATCAAACCGAGCCTCACTTTGCATTTTGTTGGGCTCCAAGCGTGTATCCAATTAGTTAGGTTGCATTGAGCTGTTTCAAGTTAGCTTGTAGTTAGGTGGGAGTAACTGGACTCCAGCTGGTTACCTGACTGGTCCTGGCTGCTGTTGGCACATTAATATGCATTTGATTAGAAAAAGACATCTCTTAAAACTGCTAATTCCATGAATAACACATATTTTGCTGTACTGGGGAAGGAGGTACAGATTCTTCTGGTTGAATTTGTGTTTTGGATATGCCACACCGATAATATCAGTTCACCTCAGTGAATTAAAAGATTCACAGTGCCTCACAAAAGTGTTCAGACCCCCCTGAAAGTTATCACTATTGCCTGGATTACACATTAAACACATCCATGTTTCCAATCAGTATTTTTATTGTGAACTCATATGTTCCGATACTACATTTTCAAAGCCAAAATAAGTTGTGCAGATATTTGTATAGAACATGAAAGGTGGAATATGTTGCTTGCATATGTCTTAAAAACCCATTAAACACATTAATATTTGGTAGAGTCACTGTTTGCTGCAATAACAGCTTCAGTGCTTTTGGAGCAGGTATGTGCCAACTTTGGATACTGTTTAGGAGATATATCTTCCCTTTCATCTTGGCAAATCTGCAGCAGGTTCTTCAGGTTGGTTTGATGATGCCTGTGAGCTGCAGTTTTCAAATAGTGCACAAATTCTCAACAAGATTGAGAACAGGACTTTGACTGGGCCACTGTGAATCACCATCCTGTTGAAAGGTGAAATTTCTCTTTTAAGCTTCACTTTCTGAAGGAATCTGAAGCAGGTTCTTTTGCAGTATTTCTCTGTATTTTGCTCCATCCATTCTTTATTCAGTGTTTACAGCATGTCCCATCCCTGCTGATGAAAAGCATCCCCACAGCACAATACTGCCACCACCACCCTTCACTGTAGGGATGGTGTTTCCTAAGCTGTGGGCAGAGTCAGGTTTGTGCCATACATAGTGCTTTGAATTCTGGCTGTATATCTTGGTCTCATCTGACCACAGAACATTTCCCAAACCTTAGCTTACAATTTCACATGCTTTTGGGCAAACTCTAGATGTGCTTTGATATGACTCTTTTTGAGTAACTGCTTCTTTCTTGCCACCCTCCCATACAGTTTTATGCAGTGCTCTTAATATTATGGACTGGTGCACATTTCCTCCACTTTCAGCCACTGACCTCCGTAGCTCCTTCAAAGTGATCGCTGGTCTCTCTGTAGTTTTGGGCTCTCACTATAAGCTTTGACACACATTGTTTCAAGAATAGTTTGCCTCAGGTACCTCAGGCATTCAGTGGACCAGGAGAGTGTCAAAAGTTTATTGTGCATGTGCCTCTCTCTTTCAGAATGGTGGGAGGCTGCTGTACACTGGCTGGTATGAATGGGCTCATGTGAACTGTGTCCTTTGGTCCACTGAGGTGTTTGTGGATGAAGATGGTACCCTAAAAAATGTGCACCAGGTTGCAGCTAATACGGATTTCAGATGTTTTTGGCTTTCAGTTAGCTGAGTCAGTCAAAAGGTTCCTGTTACCAGATACAATGATGAAAATATTAAAATAAATGTAGAAATGTTCTCCACATTTGCATAACTTCTCAAGAAGGCAACATGTTCAGCTTCCTAGCATCCAAACATTGTCTTCTACCTGAATACTATCTTTGCAGTGAGAAAGAAGAGGCAGGACACCTAACCTAGGCTTGGTGAGTCAGTGTTTAGCTCTGAGGACTATAATGTTATATCACAGCATTGCTGCTTAAAGAAAGTTCCTGACAAAGTACCTTGTATATTCAATTCAGAATGGCCGTGCACAACAGGACGTCTCTCTTTCCTTACAAGTCTACATTTTGCTTGGACGCCGAGTTTTGAGGGACGTTATTGTCCAGTGTCTGGATAGTGTGATGCAGCTTCCAGTTCTTGATTATTGATCCAACAGGCTGAGTGACCTGAGGTCACAAAGCTCCTTTGGTGAAGGAGCTAGAAGCTAGAAGTCATGTCCTTGGGAGGCATTTTGGAGGGAGATGGGTGCTGGGAGGAAGGACCAAAAGAAGTTCATTTTAGTGCACCAAAGCTGAACTACCTGGTGCCTAAAGGAGCTGTGGGCAATCACTTCATTTAACAGGTTTGAGCTAATGTCCATGATGGGACATGGGAAACATGGAAAAAATAAAAATCAGTTCCTGAGTCACATAAAAGTCACCCTTCCTTCAACAAATATTCAGAATTCAGCCTTATTTTTTAAACAGTGAGACAATCAAATTGAAAATCAACTCCAGAATGTCAGAACCCTCTGAACATCTTTAAATCCAGGCTTAAGGCCTACATGTTCGGAATCACCAAATTCATAATAAATTAGTTTTCTTTTTCTGCCCTTTCTCTCTTTTCAACTAATTTAATTTCCTATAATTTTCTCTTTCTATATTGTTATTCTGTTGTGCTTGGGGCAACACAGGGCCACAACAGGTACCTCTTCCTGGTTCAGTCTGTGTGTTAGTATGTGCTCTCCTTTTGTGTGGGTTTCTCCCACATGCTCTGGCTTCCTCCTGCAGTTCAAAGACTTGTGTTTCAAGTGTTTACATTACCCCTCGTGTGTGAGTTCATGCTGGTGTCATTGTGATGTTTCACATCTTGCTTCACATACGTCCTCTAAGGTTTTTCTTTAACCGTTACTTAGTTACAGCAACTCTTTGAGAGCCAATGGTGTTTATTAAGTGCCAAAATAAGTGAGGGGGGACAGATACTCTATGTATACTGTACTTCACATTTGTAATCTACAAATACTATCAGTATGCATCTAAAATAACCTCCCAGCAAATTAACCTATAAAATAGCCTCTCTTCTTTCCATTAGAAGACAGAAAAAAGGACATGACAATAATACACCTTTGCTAAGTAAACATGGACCAGAGTATCACATATAAGTTATACATAACAGAATTTAAGTTAATTTGTCCATAAACATCAAGTACCATTATGTTTTCATCCTTAAAATAAACAATATAAAACATTATTGTAATACTGTTTCTTGAAGCAATTCTTTGTAATTGAATCACTGTAATGGCTCAACACACTCATAAGACCTCCCTGGAGTGATATTCGTGCCTGTGTTTTTAGACAGACGGATAGTGAAACCCACACTCATTCGTAATGATGTTGCCTTTCAAGAGAATTCTAAGCATTATATCTGTTCAACTTTTAAGTGGAGCTTTTCTTTGCCTTTTCAGTTTATTTAATTTAAAACTTCTTTGCTTTAGGGATCAATATTTTGATAAATCGTGGTTTTACATTATGATAAAAAGTCACTAGATTTCTGAGAGATTCTAATGAGTGAGCACACTGCCATTAGACACAGGAGGAGCCACATCATGGCTTGTATTTTTCAGGTGAAATTTCTGTTTATGTAAAACAAAATTTTCAGAGGTTTAAAACAAAAAAGTTTTTAATCTTTGGAAAAAATAAATTTTCTCAGTCCAAATTGTGGGAGTGGGAGGGTTTGTTATATAAGGGAAGGCTGTACTTGTTTTGGCACTAAATCTTTTGTTCATTTTACCTCCAGGGCTACCAGTTCTTGGACAAGGTGACTCACTATCTGACAACCAGGTACTGGAAAATATTACAGCGAGACAAGGGGAAACGGTGTTTCTCAGGTGAGTTAGAGGTGACCCATCACCAGCTTTGTGTGCTGCGGTGTTGTGTGCCTCCTTTCATCTAGCCGGTGGGAGTGCTGGAAGTTGTAATTATGATATACTGACAGTGGAGTTCTTTTTTACATAACATGTATAGATGTATAGACCACGTACTCCTACTAGGTGTATTTTGGGGTTTTCATAAATTTTCCGCACATCAGGACGGTAGGCATACGTCACAGAAAGCACTAAAGAGTACTCGATTGTGGAAGGACGTAATCTGTTATGTAGGAAAATGTGCTCTTCATGTCACATACAAACATCATTTTTTTCAGGGAACCGGCAGCAGAGCCGTTGATTCCATTCTATGGCCCTAGAGACCTACCTGTGTATGAAGCGAGCTCTGCGAAACCTCTATAAACTGCTCTATAAGTGTCTGGGTGAGCTATGGATGGCCAATATATCCCTCTTTTCGCCGTTAAAAGCCAGACACAATCACCTCCTTCACGGTCACCTAAAATACGAAAGTTTTTTCTTCTCACTCCATTACTGATTTCAACTTCACTATACCTGCAGCTGTTTAATGAAGAATTTTACTAAGTTGCAAAACACTGTGAGCGCGCTGTCCGTGGCACACAGCGTTGGGGTGCCCTCTGGTGGCCATGTTCCACCAACACAGTTGCCCTGTAAGCTTCTGAAGCACCTGGCGAACCTCTCATCTATGCCAATGTTTTTATATTTCTCTGGCGCACTTTTGGGGCAATTAGGCGCTATTTTCTTCCGCTCCTCATAGAATCAAAACATCTAATGTACGTACTGAGCATTCTGTTGTCATATTTGCATTCAAAGATATGCATTTTTATCTTTTTTATTTTTCAGGCCATATTGTTTTTGCACTGTTGTCATATGGTGTGTAATACATTTTTTCCCGGACCCCCTGATGTGCCGCGACTTTAGTCACATTGTTCCACTAAGGGGCGCTCTCATCCCACGTGCAGAAAACCGCGGAGAACCAGGTTCTGGAAGGCCTTGGAGTGGGAATTTTGTTTACTTACTGCAGTTGGAAAACAGTCATCCATATGCCATTATTTATGCACCTCACATGAAGAATAATTTCCTTTGCTGCTGAAATCAAGCATTGAGGTTCTTTGTTGCAACAAGAAAGTCACCTAAAATGTTTCTGACCAACTATTTTGAGGCAAGAAGAAATGAATGAAACAGAAGAATCGAACCGTTTTTATTTTCCGGCACAGAAAGTCCCTTTGTAAGGTAGACCTAAGACTACATTTAGTGTTTGGGTTAATTGACCTATTCTTGAGAAAGCTGGTGAGATATGCATGTGATGCATTTGCTCTTATTTGCATTTTATTCTTAAAGCGACCTGCCATGTTCTGGATTTCAATGGGAGCAACTGATAACTGATGATTAGTGTTTCATTCTGCGCGGAGGAGAACTATTTTTACTCTGGTAATCGCTCTGTGTGGGAGGTGCTTGATTTCTGTGCCACCTCTGCCTCCACGTAGCATTAAATCCTTTCAATGCCGCTGTTTCCAGCTGTTCACAATTAAAGCTTTCGGACAAGAGCGCTGCTGAGTGACGCCGGGGCCATTGCTTAAAGCTGAGCAGATGATCAGCAATCAGTGGTTCCTCACATCCCTGAATCAGGTTCATTCTGGTCTGGATTCCTGGTTTCACATGCCTTTTGTCTTCTGGGATAAACCTTTGCCCCCTTGCTAATACCCAGCGTCATTAGTCACCAAATACATAAATATCAAAACCAGATTCATCTGAACTGTTTTTCCATGTTTTCATTTTTCCTCTTTTGTGTTATTAATATTATGGCTATTAACTTCCTCGTGCAGTGCAAAATTATACGTTTTTTTAATGACAGTGTCATGAGAATGAAGACAACTGATGATTAATTCCATGCTGATTTCATCTAATTTACATCTCCTCTGTCCTACTCTCCTGTTACGCAGGTGATTTTCCTGTTTTCACATGATATAAATAGCACAGAATTATACATCTGGATTGTAAAAGTCAGACATTTTAGGGTACCGAACAATATTTTACTAATTTTAAATTTCTCACAGTCTGATTTAGAACCTTATGTTGCTGTTCATGTTCGAGAGTGCTTGTCTGTACATTTCAAGTGAACATTTTATCAACCAAAATTATATAAAAAGTGTAAAGAACAAAAGTGGAAAGGTAAACAGTATTACATACCACCAAACTGTACATGCTTTATAGTGGTTGCAGTTAGTACATTATTTATTATTGTTAGTACTGCTGAACAGGCAGACGCCACACAGAGTGACGCGTCATAGCTAAGAGGATATATATGTCACTAAACTTTGTTACCCTTACCTTAGTAATGTGTGCAGTGCTGTGTGTTTGACTACTCAAAAAACTTTACTTAGGATGAGAATTACCTGTCCACTAAATTTTAAGCGAAAAGAGCCCGACAAGAAGACATATAAAGATAAGACTGACAAAAAAACAGACTGAGCTTTATGAGTATAGAGATTTTCTAGTACAATGAAGATATCTTATTATATTGAAAAAGACACAAAAGTTACAAGCAAAAGTATGAATTCTGTTACGTTTACTCATCCATGTTCACCCAGAAAACGCTCTTGTCCAGGGTGGAGCAGCAAAATGTTGCCCCACTCACTTACCGTATTTCTCCCAATATAAATCATATTGCAGTATAAATTAGAGATACCAAGTATTTTACAAGTAGGACCACAATGTATTGAATGGGTACTCCTCTTGCTCACCCAGGCCACACATGCATTCATATTTGTAATTTCTCCTTACATAACCTCAGTAAAATCGTGATGATTTTATTAAAAATAAAATGCTACTGACATGTCAGTGGTTGCAGTAACAATAGCATAAAGACCTAGACATTACTAGTAGATAAATGTGAACATAAAGAGCAGCCCAAGCATAAATGTTTAAATTTCAGTCTACACTAAGAAACTCGCTGCCACAAATGATGAACATGGAGGACCAAATCCTCGCCAGACTCACTGAAACTGTCAAAAATCGTCATCTTCAGTATCGCTGCGAAAGGGTTCAGCAGTTTCTGGTGGCAGATACATTGGTGCCCCCTGCTCACCAGCATCACCCTTTGCATCGTTCTCAGATGTTTCCCAACTTAAAGTCAGCAGTGTAGCTTTTGTCAGCTTTTCGTTGGCGCCATTTTAGGCCTATTGTAACTCTTTTGTGATGAAGTAACAAAACTACTGGTGTAGGCAACGCATACGATGCATGTCTGTCTGCAGTTTTTGTTATGTACGTCGCACCAGAGTTAAGTATTTATAGTAGCAGCAACCCACGAGGTTAGAAAAAAGTGTGATTTATAGTCTGGAAGATATGGTAATCTACAAAAAAGTAATCCAACAATCAATGGCAGAACTGGAGACAATTAGCATTTTATGGAATTATTTCACTTTTAAAGCTCAATATTTCATCAGTTTATGTGAGGAGAATATAATCCCTCAGGACTCACTGAGGTTAGTGGATCTGTAGTGATTGTACTGGAACTTTCTGCTCAAGGCCATATTAAGTCCCTTAATATGACTAATACTGATGATTACAAGCACGACTATAACCTGCAGTGACATTTCGCTGTTCAGACAGCTTTGGTAGAATAACTGAGTTAGGCTTAATGAACCATCAGACAGCATAGATTCTGATCTGCAGAAATAGGGATTAAGTTTGCAAATCATACAATCAAGATTGTTGAAGCCGAACTTAACGGTCTATTGTCACAAAACACTTTCCTTCACTTCATGGCTGGTCAGAGAGATACGCGGAAAGTGGATGCAGTCAGAGTTATAAAGCCCCTTGTTCTGCTCACGGCTGCCTGCCAGGAGGAACAGAGATGTACTGACTGACTGTCTTTTTTTAAGCTGCCACCCATGACACTGCAGAGTGTGATAACAACACTGACATTGCTGGTGAACACTTGCATTGTTGGGGAGCACAGCGCTCAGTAAAACTACTGCAAACACACTGTTGTTTGCCCAGAAATTTTTGGAGCGGGCATTCTTTCCTTCCCTGTCTGGAATTCAAATTGGGACCACTTTAGCATCATTATCATTTACGGAACAACCTTTTTTGAGGTTTTATCAGAAAGCTTAATACTGTGCAGTTGTTTGGAGCGCCAACATTACTTGGAGAATGAAAGATGCACTATTTTTCATAAAATACTTTTGCAGTAAGAAAGTGATAAAAGGGTTTAGGTGATCTTTTGCAAAATGGAATTAGACTTTATCCTTATCCTTGCCGTTGGTGTGGAGGTGAAGCAAAAACCAGAGCAACCTAATAGGTGTCAAATGTTGCTGCTGCTGTTGTTGAGCGCAGGTGTCTGCAGGGCGATGCAGTGACTCGCACCGCCTGGCTGAACCGCTCCAGTATCTTGTACGCGGGGGAAGACAAGTGGTCCGTGGACCCAAGGGTGAGCCTGGAAGTGCTGAGCAAAGGAGAATTCACCATCCGGATCGAGGACGTTGACATGTATGATGAAGGGCAATATGTCTGCGCCATCCAGACGCGGAGCAGGCCCAGAACAACATCGGTACATGTTATTATCCACGGTAATGTCTGCCTCTCGTGGTTGTTTACTACTGACTCATGAAAGCCCTTTTTTGTTTGTTTTAATGTCACTACTAGAGAACAGTACGATTATTTAGCTTTGATCTTACAACTGAAGTACAGGTCAATAAACTGAAACCCTATATGACGAAAGGCAGTTTATAAATGTCACAATAAATGTAAAATGTAACGTATGGGACTGAGCAATATGACAGCCTTGCTTTCTTGATTTTGCTCTAGGATTTTTTAACACCCCAAATCTATCCCCAGGTCGCCTATTTCAAACAAAATTCGATATTTTGCCTACACGCATGTGGCAGACGTGGCTGAGGTTCTATTAATATCCGCTGCATATTTTGGTGAAGCAAACCAGCGACTTACACTGACACTACATTGCAGCACCTTGTTTTATGTTTAGTTATTGAAGGGAATTACGGAAAGAGACATCAGGCGTGTGCAGTGGTGCGTTGAGCGGTGACGGTTAACCGGAGAGAATGCTAATGGGCGCTGCATGTGCCGCTTCTGATTAAAAACTTTAGAAAGGAAAGACTGTGACGTACATTTCTAGAAAACGATAATTATTTCGTACATTCTAAACTCTTTCAGCGTATACCAGGTTGCATTTGGAGAGATTCTACTTTTGTCTCTTCATAGAATTAGTTGCATTTCATCATTAACCTGCAGACGTTCAAGAGATACAGTAATCCCTCGATATCCAAATCTAATTCATTCCAATTTTTTGGATACTGAGTGCCCTTTTCCCTTATTTTAAATTGGGAAAAATAAATACTGTGCTCCCAGCCCCTCAAAAGAACACCTATATAAGTATCAACCCGTGACTTCAGTATGACTTCAACACTCTCAGTTACCTAATTAGAAAACGCACAATGTTGTCATTGTCATTTATAATATGTGGTGCAGTATGTACAGTAAAGGACTTTTCACATTAGTGCCCCCGACACAGTGTCACTGCGACACACACACAGGAGATGATTGGGCACAGTGTTGTTTAACACAACAACAGCATATAAATTAGTAGATTTTTAAAAAATGAAATGCGCAATTAATGAGGTGACGCTGCATATTCAGACAAAGCGAAGCAGGTGGAAACAGCTGATAATACCCTTAAACGCATATTTGGCTTCCAATAAATTCATAACGGTGCACAAAAGAGTTTATTACACTGCATAGAGTATTATTTTATTACAGTACACTGTGCTGTGTTGAACAGTATTTATTTGTAGATTTTTCAATTAATTTTGATTTTTATCTGCATTTTGATTTTTGAGGATAAGCATAGGATAAAAGTTTGATACAGCAAAACTTCCCATTTGGTGGCTAATATACAGGTATTAATCTTCAGGAGCTGTTTTGAGTGAAAATTCATACAGAGGGACTTCAGATATTTGGATACTGCGGAATTGCTGTATATGCTCATGTTTGAAGAGTTGTAGGCAAGGTACTGGTAACAACATTGGCAGCCACAATCTATATCCTAAAAATGTGGAACAATGCTTGGTGGTTATCTGCACTGTGCTGTATATTAGAAGACGATAGTAATATAATAATAACAGCTTTAAGTGGAAGAATGCTCTAAATAATGAGCCAGAAAAAAGTAAGCCCTCATACTTACAGCAGACCACTTTAAACAAAAATCAGACCTTTATAACAATAACTCCCAAGTAATTAATTGGTGCTTTGTCATGCACGTTGTCCTTGTTATCCATGATGTGAGACATTTGTTGAACAGAGTCATTTAACATCATTTATAATGATCTCTGTCCTGAATTGCATTAGCTTGGACACCCGTCATACAAGTCAGTGCATTAAGCATCTGCAGACCTTGATGAGCTGGCCAGTAATACATTAGGAATTTAGCAAATGGACCTACAAAAGCAGTGCTCAGTTTCCAAGGCAACACAGAGTTGGAAGGCTAGGTTGATTTGGAAACATTGCATAAAGGTCAGCAATTGTAGGAATGTCGTTTCAGGTACAATGGGAGCATGTCCAGCTCCCAGAGATTAGAAACAGGAGGAGAGGCGCTATTAATGCAGGAAGGTTATATTTCAAAAAGAGCTGTTGCATGTCAGAATGATATATGTGGAGTTTGTTTTCTGAACAATGGACTGATGCCTGACATTTTATAGAAATTTCTGCAAATGACACATCAAATAAGTTAATGAAATATGGATAATCCTTCTAAAGTTTGTACATGTATTGAACAGACAGAAGTTAAACTTCATTTCAGATGAATAAAGACACTTGTACCAAACTGGGCTTTTGGGGGAGAGTTAGATAACCATCTCTGTTCCCAGAGTAGTGATGGTGAGGCTTCAACGTAGGCGCTCATGTAGGTGCTAGCTCAGGTAGTTGTGTACATATTGATGCAGTTCTTAGATCCTGAAGTCCATACCTACATTTAGCCTTACAAGTTGACAGCAGTGATTTGAATATAAATTTCCTCAGTAATCACTGACACGAACACAGAGGATATGGGAACCACAAGCTCAGAAGTGCAAATGAAATTCAAAAAAAACCTGAGATAGAATCTGCCTAGAATGGGGCAAAACACATATTATGTTTGTTTTAAATAAAGTACACTCTACGGTGTTCTTTGCAAGTGATTAAGTGTTGAGTTGTCATTAAATGCATCTTATTGTCCAAGTCTTGGACTTCATATCTTGGATATCTTGGACTTCACAGTTCAAACTTGAAATGGCTGTCAGTTTTATTACAAGCTCTCTCAGCTTTTATCAGGCCCCCAAGAAGACCACAGACTGCAGTTATTTTATATTATCTAAACATGCATTTTTTTGCTGAAAATTGTATTACGATTCAAGTCAATTTATTATTATTTTTGTCCCGTACAGTACCTCCCAAAATTACAGATTTGACAAAGGACATGAGAGTGAATGAAGGCTCCAGCATTGCTCTCCTGTGTTCAGCCAGCGGAAGACCAGAACCTTCCATTACCTGGCGGATTCTCTCTCCAACAGGTGAGGCCAGCTATGTAATTCTGCTGTTTTCATTTTTTGATACTTATCCCTCAGTCATGCTTGGTGGTGGCAGCATCATTCTCTCAGGATGCTTGTTGCCACTGAGGGCAACATGAATCGTGGCAAATACAAGCAAATCCTTAAGGAGAACCTATTTCAGTCAGTCAGAAATCTGTGAAGAGTTAAGGTTCATTTTCCAGTAGGAAAATGGCCCGAAGTGCATAGAAAAGAATAGCTTAATGAAAAGAGGGTTTGTATTCTGGAATAGCCCAGTCAGAGCTCATACTTAAATCCAATTGAAAATCTGAAAATCGCTCGGATGACCTGAAAATTGCTGTCTACTGATGCTCTCCATCTAATTTTTCAGAATTGGAACAATTTTGCACTGAAGACTGGGCAAAAATTTCTAAATCTAAAAGTGTGAAGCTCCTACAGACTCATAGTTGTAATCCTTGCAAAACAACTATGTACAAAGTAATGCCTCTGGTGGGTGGGAAGGAGGTCCTAAAGAGTTATCTTTCGAGTCATTTTCTAAATGCTTTGTTTAATTTCAACATTATAGAGAATTACTTCTACAGAAGTGAAAAAAAAATCCCACTCAAGCATATTTTAAATTGACTTTGCAACACCACAGAATGAGACACAACAAATAGGGGGTGAATACTTTCTGAAGACACTTTATTCAATTTTGTCGCTCTTTCCACAGTTCTAAAAATGAAGCAAAAGACATTTATCATTCATCCTGTCAGTTTCCATTGAAGAAATGTAGTACTTATCCCCTTTCGGTGACACAGCTGATAAAGAGCATTGCTGAAATAAGGTAATAACCAAGGTATGCATCTGAAGCACAGTGCCTACGATATCCTGGATGCAGAGACCGTTCTGTCCAGAGACATTTACTGTTGTGGCACCGGAGCACTGGAGCACAAAACAGTCCTTCAAAAGCAGTCATCTGTGATGGCTTTTTATTTCACTGCTCTGTCAGGCTAGATCTGGTGTATATTTTCCTGCTCTTACTGTCCTTTGCAATACATCACAGACAGTTAGGTTGACAAGGTTGTCCCATTTCAGGCAAATAAATAGCTATATATCTAAAGTATCTTTCTTTACTATTATAGCTATATAACTGTAATAGTAAAGAAACAGCACGAGAAAATTATAACACTAGCATAAACATATTTGAAAATCTTCCCCTTATTACAGCAAAAGACATAGTTCTGTTCACAAACATCCTTGAAATCTCATTTATTTGAGTAAAAAAAAATTTTTTTTAAGTTTGCACTGAAAAAGGACTTTGTTTCATGTAATAATCCCCTAAAAACAACTGATGAACCTTGTTAGCAAAATATTGTCCTTTGTCATCCTTTTATGGCTGGTGGTATGAATCCCCTGGGGCTGCGAAATGGAGTCTTGCACTTCCAACCGGTCCCAGGTGGTGCTCAGTCTGTCCCGGCTCACTCTGCAGAAAAGGACGGTTCTGCAGCTGTCATAGATGACATCTGGAATGCTGTAGAAGAAGCCAAGCATGTCCTTACTTCCCTTCATGTTGACTGCTGGAAGGTTTCTTCTCTTTCTTGATATGTCAAGAGTTGATGATCATGACTGTTACAGAACTGGATTTTGTACATTTTATGCTGATTTTCTATGCATAACCATCTGGACATAGACTGGCAATCTATTCATAGAGGAACTTTCTGTGGGGGTTCTGTCTGAAAGACACAGGTTCTGTTTTGTGTGCCTGATTCTTTTTGCCAAAATGATAAACAGTTTAGATCACAATACTGACACATCTACGTTTTTCTCTTTGGAGAACCAGGCCTTTTCCTTGTGCACCAGCAGTCCTTAGAGGCTCGCAGCCCCGTTTTCTGTCCCTACTGATCTAGATTCTCTGGCTGAGCTGCTCTCCCAGCAAAGACTGCTGTAGTACATGGCCATTACTTGTAACAGCCCTCTTAGCTACATTTCATTACCCAGGGTGCACTAAATTACGCTGCAAGTCAGCTGACACATTACTTTTCTTCCCTTTGTTCAAGATTTGCATCCCCTTTATTAAAGAACTATATTGTGAACATCAGCACAATATCATAGTATGTTTTATTCACTGGAGAAGTTCAAAATGGAATGCTTTGCTGATGTGCATGCTCAGATGCCAACGCGGGGAGAAGGCCTTGCATCGTTTATAGGTAATTTAACTTTAAACATATGAAGAGGCCGCCAAGGAAAATTGTACTCTTCCACCTAAAACAGAAAAGTGACGTTGTATGTGACGTTTCATGTGGTTAAAGTATCTGGTCTGAAGTTTGACAGTCAGGTGTATATTTTGAAATATAACTAATCTGTAGTGCTTTGTTGTTGATGCTTGCAGCCCGGGGCATTGTCTCACAGGATGAGTACTTGGAAATCCCATCTGTCTCCAGGCAACAAGCAGGAATGTACGAGTGCGCTGCTGTCAATGAAGTGTCTGCAGATGTGCGAACTTTGCAGCTGGTGGTGAACTGTGAGTTTGTCCATCCTCCATTCTATCACTGCTGCAGCTGACGGTTAACTGAGAGTTAATGACTTTTCCAACCCATCACTACTGCTGCTCACAGACAGCTGGCAGGTAGCGAAGTTCAGTGGTTGGAGCAGCCCACTTGCTCTTGTAGGGCCCCAGGTTCAAATCCCAGCACCTGCTGTAGTGCCCTCGAAAAAGGTACTTTCCCTGAATTGCTCCAATAAAAACTAGCCTGCTGCTCAAATGGATAAATCATTTTAAGTATCTCAACATTGTAAGTATCTTAAAAATTGTCAGCAATGTAAAAATGTAAACTATAAGTTCCTCAGTCTTCCTTTGGTTGCAACTGAAGTTCTCTATGACTTCATAAAATTTTGATTCCATTTCTCAAATGATGATGATGGAATGTAATTTAATTTGATGTCCTTGTTTCTGATTGAAATTCTATTGTGTCTACAGTCCCACCATCCATATCAAAGGGCAAAGATGCGGGCGTCCCTCTGGGGCAGCGAGGTGTTCTCCAGTGCGAGGCTGAAGCAGAGCCCACAGCAGAGTTTGAGTGGTACAAAGATGACAGACGGTAACGGTAACAGCGCTGACAGCAATAACTCGCCCAACATCACTCATCATCACTCGGCATTACCCTGAGCCAGACAAAACCTGACCTTTCATATAGTAGAATTACTTTTTTATACAGTATGGGAAGATTCAGCAGTATTTAAAGTTAGGTCCTGACTAAAACTTTTTTTTACAGGATTGTCAGCGATGTAAGTGGCATTGAGATTGAAAATATGAGCAAGTTCTCAAGACTGACCATCTTTAACGTGTCGGAGGAGAACTATGGCAACTACACCTGTGTCGCCATCAACACACTTGGTAGTGCAAACACTAGCATGTTCCTATATGGTGAGTATAGGTTGTATGCAGTGAACGCAACTAAATGCAGCTTTAATCTAGTCATTGACTGCTAAAATGTTTTATAAATAAAACACAGCCTGTATATTATACTATGCTATAGTGTACTTTGTTTTCCTACTATGCTGGTCCCATAATCGCAAGCATGATGTAGTCTGATGGGCTCAGCGTTAACAACAGGGAAATGAAAAGTAAAAAAGGCTGCACTATGTGAACAGAAACTCTACCTTAATGGTTTGTTTAAATCGATGAAACTAAATTTGATAATAGGACATGTGAAGCACACTGCAGTTTTGCACTGGAAAAACTTCTTTATACCATTTTGAAGTCAGAACCATACTTAAATGAGTATCACCTGTCATGGACACCTTGTTCTGTGTGCTCTTCAGCTGTAAAGGTAACTGAGCCCACTAGCTCAACCCTGTTGCAAGGTTAGTATGTAGCACCAGCATGCTTTTCACATATGGTTAAAAAAATGCATGCCCAGTTTTTACATTAAGCATCATCAAACATGTAACTAATGTCACAAAGACATTTGAAAAGGATTCTAAAAGGAATTGGAAAATACTTGAAAAAAAATTGAAAAAAGCTTAAAAATTAATCTTCCGAAGGAAAACCAAATTTTAGGTAAAAATGGAACATTATTATTTTGTTGTAATTTAATGCAGTGGCCATAGAAAGGAATGTGTGTCATCAATAATGACAGATATTTCATCAAGTAGTCAATAGTGGTGAATAACAGTTTTCTTTTTTTCTTCAACCATGCAATGTCACCTGGCATAATGTTGGCGCTCTGACATCTCTATGTAAGTACTTGTTTAGCTTTCTTCAGCTATATAGTATGTACTCCTCTCAGTGTTATGCCAAACTTTGCTGTGACACTTTTTTTGTACATTTTAGAAAATCATCTGTATGACAGTGTAACATTTTGCAAATAGCTAAGGAGCTGCTTTATGAAATAACTCTTATAAATTAGCCAGCTTTTGGCTATTCTGTGCATCTTCAAGTTTTTCTTAGCTGTGTAAAGTAAAATTTGGTTTATGATGCTTTGATACCTGTTAAATATAAGCCAAGTAAATTGTTCCTTTGAAAAAATAAGGATGTCATTTTGATAATTTCAAAATTTACAGTAAATAGTGCACTCTTCTGTACCTGACCAGTATGATTAGATGGAAGAAATTTTCAAAACAGTCTAACGTATGTCTTCTGCCCACTTAAATATGTTTACATAAGGAACTCAACAGTGCTAGAATGATACCTAATGGAATTGCATAACTTGAGCAACACAGACAGAAGAGTCTTTTCTCATTATAAAGATAATCTTCAAATAGATGTTATGCTGTTGTAAGGTAAATCTCCATTCTGTCATTTAGATCAAAGTTATAATAATTTTCATATTTTGTTATTTTTTTACTGTTTTATTTTATATTTATCTCTGTCTTTCGTGTTTTTCTTCAGGTTTGTAACATAATTTTCTTCTAATGCATTTTCATTTTTGGAAAAGGCATAATTAATCATTTTTGTATTCATTTTGATTTCAACAAACATTTTAAGAGTTAATTTCAAACAAAACTACTTGCTGTATTTTATGCCAATTTCTGCCATCTGTGCTTTATCTGTATGTCCCCCTACTGGCTGATGTTGGAAATATTGCTGGCATATCATGGATTCTGAGTTACAGTAAAAATTGTCTTTTTTATGCAAACACGAATTATATATGTATGGTATGTTACACTATGGAGTAACAATATTTACTGGCTGGTTTTTAAAACTTTGGTTACTGACTGGTGGGTTTTTAACACTGTGGTTACTGATTTTCAAATATAATGTAACAACACACTGAGCTTTAGAATGTCCAAAGAACTGGAAAACACGAAGTATGCTATATTGTGACATCACCTACGTAATATGCTATTTCTCAGTCCTTTGTTAATAAACAGAACTGAGAAAAAAAAATGAAATGTGCTTCAAGGAAACAAGGAATACATTTATATTTTAAAGCGATGTATACTATTAGTTTCTTTACTTTCTATGACTTCTCCTTTGGAGGTACAGCAGTTCTTTTTCCTTAGACTTAAGTCAAACATTTTGAAAATGCTGCATCTACAAGTGATTTGGATCTTACAAAAAGCCCCATGTATTCTTGTGTTTATAATGTACTGACCTTATATCTTTTAATAAACACACCATATGTAATGCATGTCCCAGTACACCGGCTCAGTTCACAGGTTAACTGATGCATCTGTTTCTGCTCTGGGTGTCCCCTGTTGTTGGCAGGGCCTGGAGCAGTGCAGGATGGGAACAAGAGCACCACCACAGCACAGGCCTCCGTCTGCCTACTTGTCATCATCTCCATTCACACCTTGCTTCGGTTCTGAATCCCCCCATCTTACGAGGGAGAGTGTGTTCTCTTCTGGAAGCACAGACTGCAGGACAGTGTCCGCTGAGAAAACCCCTCTTTTCAGGCCCCCCCTTAGTGATGTAACTATATCAACTGCCTGGTTCATTTCAAATTTTAAAAATAAGAACGATGATAACGTTTTTACAGGTTGCGCCTCTTGAGCTTAAAAGTTGAGTAATAGCACTGGAGATGAAGTCAAATGATCATACAATCTGACCTTTCTGAGCAATGTATATTTTAAATTATCATTAGTAGTGTCCATACTATATCTGATACCTGGTTTGTGCGTGCATGCGTGCACGTGTGTGTGTGTGTGTGTGTGTGTGTGTGTGTGTGTGTGTGTGTTAGTAACAGTGATGAAGATGTGTGATAACATGTGTTATCTATAAGGCACTTGCAGGATGACATCCACTTTTTGGAAGAGGGGTTACAGCAGATGAGGCTGTACTTGCACACCATTTCAAAGTATAACTTTGCACAAAGATACTAATAACATTCATATTCGTTTTCATTGGATTATTACCAATGATTTTAACTATAAATTTGTACCTCCAGTGCAGTATTTTGTACAGTTTGTCTTTAGCAGTTCAATTAAAATACTCACGCAATGCAAATGTTGTGGCCTGATGTGGAAACACGCCATCAACATCAATGCTATTTTGTGACATTGTATGGAAACATGGAACATTGAAACTGTCCTTTCTGTCTGTTAGTTGGTTAGAAGGTGTATTGATTTGTGACTGGGTGGTTTAATTAAATGTTAAGAACAGCAACCAGAAGTGTAATATTACTCAGATTTTTCATAATTACTTTTTTCAGTCATAACAACTGCTATATAATAAAATAATAGCAACGACAATTACTGTCAAGTACTCTCCATCTGATTTTGTATATTTCCCTCATTTCATCATCTAATTGTTACAAGCAACCTTTTTTCTAGCATTATATCGCCTTTTATCAGGCTTTTTATACTGAGCTAAATATTACAGACAACTATAGTAAGAAGTATTTTCATTATCTCAAACAATACATAACAATAACTACCAAAATTATAGTCTGAAATTCCTAAGACCGTTTGTCTTGAGCAAAAGACTGGTTTATACAAGAATTAATTAAAAGACTATAGATCTCAGAGTGTGGAGTCACATTAAGGAGAAGGATTCAATTATTTTATTACTCCCAGGACACTGTAACTGTTTTTTTTTTTTTTTTTTTTGAAGACAATGTCTGTAGTTTCTTTGTGTGTCCACTACACACAGCAGATTCCCTACAGCGGCAATGTCCATCTATGTGTACAAAGGTCTTTTCTATTTTTTGTTTCCTTAGCAGCTCTCTGTTTTCAGATTCCGATATGCGTCTTGCTCAAATAAATAAAAATCTGAGTGTTCCAGCATTTCAATAAGTTTATGAAGAGAATGGTATTTAAAATAAGTAATGGTATTTCAAATTCTCAACACTGTGTCAATATATCATTTATTTACATAATTTTATATACTGGATGCATATTCAAAATTATTAACATGCTTACAAGTGAAACAACTGCAATAATGTTCATTGTGTGGCTGCATTACTGAGCAGATGGCGGTGAGTGGCTGGAGCTGCCTTCGTGCAGTGTAAAGGTCTGCCACTGAATCCTCAGCTTGATCAAAAATACCCTGTTTCATCAATGAGTAAATCATTAAGTGTCATGTTTAACGTCGCCCTGGAAAAAGGTGTCAGCTGAATAAAGGGTAATAATGTTGCTGTGACTGAAAGAGAGGAAGTCAGGTGCCTCTTTATCACATGGTCTAACTGCCATAAAACTGGGCAGCTGAAGCTTTTTGCTGACTCACATTGATCCAATGAACAGCTTTATCCATGCACTGCCATCCCAAGAATTTCTTACTGCACAACAACCTGAAAAAATGTATAACTATAAAGAGATGTTTTAGATGCCAAATTTTAGCCTGCAGTAAAAAGGTACTTTCCTGTCCATTTCACTGGTCATTTTGATGCTGTGGTGTTCTTAATCCCATTTATAAATAGAAGGTGGTTATCACTATTCCATCTTACATGGGCTGATGTATGGCTTTGAATACTATAGTTCACCAAACTCCAAGAAACAACTCATTTTCAGATACTTTAGTTTAGCTGTCAGGACTTTAGATTACACCTTCAAAGTTGCAGACAGTGATTTCAATCTCTGTTGAAGGAGGCTGAGGGGCTCTTTCTCAACAAAATAGATGTGTCTTTTCTGTTGATCACCTGTCATTCTCTCTGAACACACAAAGAAGAGCCAAATTTTCCACAACTTTCAGTGGAAAAACACAAAGGACAAGAGATTTCTCTATTTTGGACATGCAGATGTTAGTGCTATAAAGAAAAAGACCACTGTACATGTAAATTTGTGTCCCATTGGGATTAATTTATTTGACAGGACAAACCTCATGAATATTTCCATAGTAAATACCACATTTTACCTAATGGGCCTTGCTCTAAATCAGTGGTGGCCAGTCATTTCTCTGCAAGTTTCGCTGTCTGACGGTTCTTCGAAAACTTGCTACTGTGAACTTGTAAAATCACATAACGTTACTGCTTATACAAACAATAATTTGTAACGAATCAATTTCAGTGCTAGGACACCAAAAAAAACCATGTAGACGTGCACTTCTTGCATGTCTAGACATAGAAAGACAAATTTCTTTACACAATATATGGTGGGCGTTTCATATACGCTTCTTTATGCAGCAGAAGCAGTGTGTGGGTCATTCCAGACAGCACTAAATCCAATTCAGCCAAAAGTGAGATAATATGAACTGAATAGCCATCCAGGATATCCGAATAACCATTCTTCTCCAGCATAATGTAAAGGTGTTAGAAATAGAATGGCTCTAATTGTGAACATTATTGACTGTGATTACGAAACAGTCCGCGCTAAGTGTAATTTTTGTTTTCGACTAAGGAAAACAACACGAAGAATAAAGTATGGATGTGGTGGGCCGCCTGCCTGTCTTCTCCTTTATCTGCTTTGCTGAACACGCTGTTCATTGCTGGCTCAGTGTTAATGATGCTGTATTAGCAGTGTGTCCTGTAGGGATGCTAAAATACTTACTTACTATAAAAGTCACACTCAAGCGCACTTACAGGCCCTAATTAGTTTGCTGCTGTGGAACTGCTGATTGCGGAACACCGGACGCTGAGCTGAGCGGCGCTCTTCCAGCCCGCATTTATATAAGGTTGCAGGGATGTGCTCCGCTGCCACGAAGAATCCCAAAGCAGAGCAGCCGTGGTCTGTATACTGTACTAATAAGGCACTTAAAGATATATTATTCATGAGACATTGGAGTAAAGCACTCAGACGGAAAGTTTTTTGACAATCTTTCATCTCAGTGGGCAGTTTGGCTTCTGCTGGAAGTTGTATTTGCAAGCCTTGCTTTTTGGTATCATGTCTTCACATCTTGCACATGAGGTCCTGGGAGAAATGATTTGTCTTTCGAATCTGACCGTAATGTACTAAACAGCCATGGGGAAAGTGCTTGCAGCACACAGTAATGAGGCAATTTTTATAGTTTATTGTGCTGCTACAAGGTAAGATGGGTTGGAAAAGGGAGTTGAACTAATACTATTGGTAGTTAACATCTAAACATTTAAAAATTAGAATGGGTATGGATTTGTTATTATGCAACTTATTATTGCATGTAATTTTTAAATGGTAACTGCTTGGTAAAAATCTGGGGCTGCAGCACATCTGGTACTATTGGCCGCGAACAAAATAGTAGGGAAACATCTTACAACAAATGAAAATTAAGACATTTAAAGAAATGAAATAAGGTTGCAAAACATGCATCCATCCATTCTTTGTTACTAACCTGGTGGAAGCTGTAAATCAGTGCATCCCACTTTAGATACTGAGAACAGTGTATATGATATACTGAACTTTTATTTCATTCCTCAGTATTTATTTTTACATTCATTTAGGAAAGAAAAAAACAGTTTTTTTTTAAAAAAGGTTTTTTTTATTTACAGTTTTCCTGTTCTGCAATGTTGCCGTTGATGCATACAATGTTTCTATCACCATATCCTAAGTAATGTTAGGGCCATATTTTTGCACAGCTGGGATATGGATTTGACTACTGAAATAGAAAACTTACCATGGTAAAGGTGAGGAAAATTTCATTACAGGAATTCTCTTTGGAGTCTGACCTGACCTGATATTTCAGAGGGGAATAGATCGTCATTCTTATTCTGCATCTCATAACTGGAAAAAAAGGTGCTAGGATGCTTTTCACAAATATTTAACTACAGCTTGCTCTTTGTTATACTTTATTTAGCTGTGTCGTACTGAGAACTATAAAAAGAATACATGACAAACACTGTATTCGAGTTGTGTGGGGTCGGACTGGTAACGGACTAACATGGCTGTTGTAAATAGAGTTGTCGATATAATAGGTGTTTTCTCCTTTAGAAAAATTAGTATTTTATTGTTTTACACTGCACAATTACAATGCTACACTCTTATTAGAAAAGATACAAGTATACTTTAACATGCATCGGTTCTTCATCTACGTTTTTAGGTGCTGAAAACACAACATACAAATTTTCTACAAAGCCTCATCAAACAGAAACACCATAATTGCACAGTCAGTTCATTTAAAGTTCAGCAGCAGTGAGACAAATGCTCTTGAAACAAAAAGGTTATTTCTCAACGTGCTTTCTCTGACTTGTGTCCAAAAGCACCTCATTTACGTAACGTGATGATTTTTCCCGTAGCTATGTCACCTGCAGGTTACACGAATATTCAGTCTCTGGGCAGCTAAGAACTGCCCTAATGTCCAACCTTGTGTCTAAATGGTGGCACCATAAATACTGCTTTGTTTTATGACGAACTGTGCTCAACTGGTGCTCACATGGAGGTCTATTTGTACAGCAGACACAGACTTCCCGGAGCTCGTATGGTTGATTCTTGGTTACAAAGGTGTGCTTGGTATCTTCTGAGACTTCTGGACCCTCAGCTTGAGCCCAGCTATGTATGATCATGTCGTCTGCTGCTTTGTTCCTGCTTGCCTGTCTTTAACACTCTAGTGCTAGTCTTCTCTGCTCAGGGTTGCCCATGGATTCTGCGTTGGACTGTCTGTGACAATAGCTGCACACTTATTTAACCAGCCAGCATCCTCACTTAACAGCATTATTACTTTTTACCAACTCCTAGTACCTACCACACCCTTAGCTGGTGTGTCTCCTTGCTGCTATTTACAGGAAACCTGAACCAACGGAACCAGAATACTGGCTCCAGTGATCCTCGACATCAGGATACTAACCAGTACACATATACAGTATGTGAAGACATTGTTAAAATCCCTGTAAAAAAATGTTTAATATGTTCTGTGTATGCAACATTCAACACTTACAGCAAACCAACTGTAGACTGGATTTTATTTCTTTCTATAGCTGATTTACATTTTATAGAGAGACACTCCCCCCACAGCTGAAAGGTTATTTTCTCCTAAACAAGATGTGAAAAGTCGACCAACTCCAGGACATACTGCTGAAAATCAGAGTGCGATTTTATGTGTTACAGTCTGCCTGAAGCACTTCTGTTATGTCGTGCAAAAGCACTGTGCTGAAGATCATGACTCCCTCAGACTGTGAATAGGGCAGTCAGTAGTGTGCTGATCAACGCCAGACATCAGCAACCTCAAAAGCTTGAGGTAGCACTCAGTGGTTATCAAAGTAACCTGAACTGCTCCAGCAAAATGTCTAGCTGTAAAAAGTAGCTAAATTGTTTACTGTTTTGGATAGAAATACCGGCCACAAAGCACAATACTAACTCATATTTCTCATATTTGTCTGCTTTCTTTCCTGAAGTCCTGCAGATCCACCCTTGGTTCACTTATATCTGTCACACTTTTGTTTCTTCGCCTACATTATGAGCATTTGTTCTAGAAAAGACTGTGCTCTCCCAAAGTCCCTTATGACACCTAATTTTAGTCTCCGTGATCTATAAAAAAAAAGGCTTTGCCTCCGTTTTCCTGTGGCAGCATTTTCTCTTGTCAGTGCATTTCTGAGAGAAGGAAACGCATGTCCCACCGTGTGTGTGCAGATAAGGGCTCCCACCGGCCGCCCCCCCAGTCACACCTACTGAATGAGAATCATACAGTGATGACAGACATAAACGATATCTGCATATGCCTCAAAACGTACAGCATGAGGATGCAGCAAACCCTCAGTCCACCCCTGACATGTGATACACTTCTCATATCTCCATAAGAAATAGGAACAGATTCATAGAGGGTGGGATAGAGGTGCCCCCAAACACCCACACACACACACGAGTGGCACCTCCAGGTCCCACTACAGCCTGCTGTGTCTGTCTACATGCAGCATTTCCCTTTAAAGTTCACCCTCTGGGCAAGAGATCAGTGAAGGCAGACTGCCCACAGAACAGCCTAGGGGTGTCCACTTACAACAAAATAATGGAAAGAGATCTCTTGGGGAAGAGCGGTAGGGGGTATTAGATTTTTGAAACCTTATTAGTGTAATTACTTATTTTCACTGTTGATCCTGTGTTCCCTTTTCTTTGTTCTTGATTGTTTGCTTGTTTGCTACAAATTATTTCTGTATGACAGGTAAACAGAAATAGTCCCCTACTTCATGCCTTTGAAGACAAGTTTGACTGAACTACGTGACCGACAGGCATATGTGATGATGCTTTTAAGATATCGTGTTACTTTAAACAGCAAACAAAATTACCTTAAGTCCAAACAAATGTGCAGTGATTGTGCTAAATCTAATATTCCTAACAGACGTCTTACGTAATTGCACATTTTTGGAATACTGGAATAACAACTACTTTTACATTTGGACTAACATTTATATTAAAATCACCTTTCAGATATGTATTAATAATGTAAAAAGTAAAAATAATAATACTAATAAAAAATAATTTAACCAGATAACATCTGTCACTCCTGGTGTGAATTTCTCCTTTTTTTGTCCAATATTAAAATGTCTGGGTGCAGTAGACATTATTACATTTTTTCATACAAAGCCAGGGCAAAAACTTTAATACTGTGTTCTCCTCAAAAATATTTAGCCATCTACTTACCCCCCCCCCCCACCTTTCCAACAAAGCAAAAGTAGAAGGGGGAGCAAAAACAGAAATATGTACAAACACATTGTTTCACTTCTTTTCCTCTGGTTGTGTGGAACAGAAAGTCTTTTGCACCGTTATGCTGAAGAAAAGAGGAGATGAGTTGGAGGTCCATCAAAGCTTGACAAGGTACTGCAACGTCACAGTCCAGAGCAAGCAGATGGAAAAGTGCTGCGACTGCTGGGCTCTGCTGACGTTATGAATGGCACCTGGCCCTGAAGTGGGCAAAAAGAGAAATAGATTAGCAACCAGTAACCAGTAAGCAACCAGTAACTGATTAACAGTCATCCGTGATCTTAATATTGAAATGTTTTTCCCTGTCTGTAGAGATGTTTAAAGTCACTTGCAGCAAACTCTGACTTGCTGAAAGACTGCAGTGTTACACCACAGTGTCGAATGCATTGAACCACATGCTGGGTTTTAACACATTACGTCAGCTGTTCAGGTGCCTTTAACATTTCTCTAGAAAGTTCTCCTGTATCCCACTGAGATATTCTCATTGAATTTAGACACATAATTAAAAAAAAACGTTCTTTTCAAAATAACATAGATGTACGCAGGGTGCTGTTTTGCTCCAACACTTTCAGGTGTTTCACATTAGCATTTCTCCTGATAATAATTTGAGGTTAAGTTGTTTTTGTAATGTAATGGGCTGCATAATCATAATTCTAACCATGTGCCCATTCAGCTGACATGATCTGTCCTCAATCGGCAGTTAGTAAAATTTCTGAAAAACATAAATACTGTACAGTATCAATGTACCATATGGATCCAGAGTACCTCATATTTATGGACCATAGAGCTAGGATTATGAGCCAAAATTACGGACAAATTTAAGGATTAAACTTCAGTACAATAGGTGTTAAAAAGGTTAATAATGACAAAAAGGCAAATTTATAAGCTGCCAAATGATACCTCACATTTACATATGGAATATGTACTTATGTACTTTCCATTATATTGACTGTGTGTACATGACCCTGTCTGTGAGGTTGTGTAAAAACGAAATTTAATTCTGTTACACTTGTTCGCTTGATGGAAGTTGTACGAGTACACTATGTATAACTGAAATAATTCAAAATTAGTAATAGTGCATTCATAATTCAATATTAAATACAGTCCTCTGCTGTACAGTATTGGTTGAATTTGTACATACCATAAAGCATCATGCTTGCATTTGTGTTTCCCAATGTGTTTGCAGCCACGCATGTGTAATTTCCGTAGTCCGATTCAGAAACGTTGAAGAACACGAGCATGGATTGTTTGCCTTTGCTTTCTATTTTTATCCCATTAATTCCACTGATGAGCCTGAAATCACAACAATAGGTTTATTTTGTCATGAGTAGGCAAAGATATCATGATTAGTGTATTAACATTAAGATGAAAAATTGGTGGGACTGCAAGCATAATAGATCCCACAATAAAAGCTAAATCCATGGTATGGTCTGTAAGATGACTGACCCTACTATAAGTAAAACAAACAGAAAATGATTGTGCAGATATTTCCACTCACTCCCATCACTTGCCTGTGGTCTTCTCTATACCAGTGGAAATCTGGTGCTGGTACAGCTGAGGCCTCACATTGCAAGATGCCCTTCTGTCCCAAAGCAGCTCCAGTGCCTTTGGCGCTCAGGATGGATGGAGGGTCTACACAGCACATCACACTCAGTTAGACTACTCAGGATGGAGGGCGGGTCACAGGGACACAACACATTTAGGACACTTAAGGCCGTTTAAAAATGATGCCAATGTGAACAGGAAATTCTCTTGCTGTAGCAACCAAAAAGAACCATTTTCCAAGGAGATAAGTTGGGCACGTTATGACATGGGATTCAAACCTGGATGTCAGCACTATATGGCCAATATGACTGGGTAGATGTGATTACGTGGTCAACAACCATCAGCTCTCAGTGATGTGATGTACAGTCAGTATTCTGGTCAACCAGAGTGTGTCCTTACTTACAGTTGACAGTGATGCGGACAGCCTTCACATCAGGGGTTGAGATGTCATTGGTGGAGCTGCACTCATACACTCCAGACTGCTCTCTGTTGATCGCAGGGATCTCTATGTGTTCACCTCCGTTCAAAAATTTATTGCCTGGAAAAGGATGACATTTTCATGCGAACGTCAGAATATCATCTGTCAGAGTACCTCACTGATTTAAACACACATAAGGAGAATGGTATGCCTGGTCTGCCAAAAACAGCAGCCTACTCTGAATAATGAGGAAACAATGCAGTAATCCCTTGGTATCAATTTAATTTGGCCCCGAAATGCTGAAATGAAGGAAAATACACTATCACCCCATGATTTCAGCCTGATAAAGCATTCTAAACACCAGTTATATACATAGAAAACACTTAATGTTGTCATTAATTTGCATGTTTATAATGTGTGACACAGTATGTTCAGTACAGTACACTTTATATGTTAGTGCCCCCCAGTGTTACTGCGTTACACGCAGGAGATGAGAGGACGCATGCATGGGGTTCTCAGCAGAAGTTTAGTGTTATGAGATGGCAAATGAAGGAAATAAAGAGATGTGTGTCTTTCAGTTACTCGCAGCATCCACTTCTTTGACACAACACCTGGCGTTTAAATACATGGGTTTATTTTTACAAAATTAAACGCATAATAAATGAGATTTCAAGCAACATGAAACAGGCAGAAACAGCTGATAGCACTAGTGCACATGTACGTTTCTGGATTCAGATACATTTGTAACAGTTTTGGATAAAAATGCATGACAGCAAAGTTTCCGATTTATAGAAATTAATTTTCATAAGCCATTACAGTGAAAAATGAGATAGAGTTCAGATACCAAGAGATTGTTGTACTCGTATTTTTTAACTTATATTTAGTCATTTAACAAATGCTTTTCCCCAGAGTAACACGCAGTGAATACTAGAATGCAAAATGTAGTATTTAGATGACACATTTTTATCAAAGGTGACTTACGTTGTCAGATACACTACCGTACAGTATCTGCAGTCATTCACTCATCTATACACCACAGTAATATAACAAACTCACTTGCTCACTGGCTCACTCACTCACCGTGTGAGAAAGTTAGAATCATCAGTTCACCTCAAACATGTGTCGGACATGTGTGCGAGGAACCCACACAAACAGAGAGAACATGCAAACTCCACCAATACAAAGCAAGGATCAAACCCATGTCCTCTTCACACCATCCAAATATGTCTCACATAAGGTATGTAAATTCCGTTGGTGATTTCTCACATACTGTGCCTCAGCTGCTACTCATATTTTCTCTGCAATAAGTCAGTTCATCTGTAGATGGAGTCAGTCAAAATAAAAACCTCCTGCTTAACTTGCTGAGCTAATCTTATTTACCTGACTAATCTATCCAAGTGCTCCACATATCAATGCTTATTCAAATTTGTAATGCTGCAAATGAAAGCACTGGGCCCACAGATTTCTTGGATGGGAAAGATATACAGACAAAAATGCAGCACAATGAAAGAATTTGTCAGAGTGGTCTTCTGAAGGGTGCTGGGCTATTTACAAAATTTACAGCTCTGAACAAGAATAATAACACGAAGCACAAAGTAGAAGGGTTGTGCGCGTTCTAATCTTCGACTGTAAGACCTCAACGACCTAATTTATACATCTCTCCTCCCAAAATTTCACTCACAGCCTCTTTACATGCTATAACCCCCACCCCCTTTTGGATCATAACATATTGATAACTTCCAAGATTATGTGTTATGGCCAAACCTAAACACAGAATACTGTATATGTAGGTGCTCATTTGACACACAATCATATATTATTAACAGATATGAAGACAGATCCATACTGATACGCTTCACAATGTAGTAAACTTCCCTGTAATCACAGTAAAATCCCGAGGCAAAGGTGGGCAGGTCCCATGAGGCACTATAAAGGCAGTTCAAACAGGTGGTTTCTGTTTGCCAGTAAGACAAGACTATGTAATATACCTCAAAGCAGTAGTCTAGGAAAACAGCAGAAACAACATTCAAGTAATGCAGTAAAACTGTAACTACAGTATTGCAGTGTTGCATATATATATGGTTACAGAAACAGCAAGTGGATTTTTATCCAACGAGTGAATATTTGTAATTGTTAACTGTAGTAACACAGCCAGCACTTGTTAGCAGCCGCAAACAGTGTAGTGATGTTGTAGTATTTCTGAGTTTTTCTTGTTGTTGTCATGGTTACTCAGTGACTAGTGAGAGTGCGAACTCAAGTGCAGGAGATATTTACAGTGATCAGCGTTTTAGGAGATGAAGAGGTGCTAGAAATTACGATGAACTGGAGTGTGACGCGAGACTTAGGGACAGGGTGAATGGAGGACTTGGTGAACAAGGAAGACATGGAGGTCCAACAATGTGGATTGCTGAGAAATTGGGAAACAGGAAGACATAAGGGTCAGGAGACATGGAGGTCTGAGGACTTGAGAAACATGGAGGCAATGTTAGCAGACAGAGGACAGTGCAAACAATAGGATCAGGCACAGAATCACAAGAGGCAGGGCACACTCAAAGCAGGCTGGCAAGGAAAGGTCTCAAGCACTGTTTGAAATTTCACAGTGACGTGAAACAGTTGCTGACTGTTGAAATGAGCAGGAACAGGGGTGGTCAGCCTTTCTTATTGTGAGGACTCCTGCTGATCAACTGGGGAACTGTGTCCAGGGCCTGTGAGAGGAATCAATATTGTGGCAGTGGCTGTGTGGTCCTGTGAAAGTTAAGTAAATACGTTACTATAGCCTGACAGCCTAGCCTGTTGCCCTGATTTTAATTTGTAATATAAAATGCCACATGAAACCTTTCATGCTTTTGTTTAAATGTCAGCTACATTGGTGATATAGCATTTGTTTTTCTGTGTGTACATAACCAAAAATGGAAACATAATGGAAAACAACAGGAATACAAATAATAAATAAAGGACTTAAGAGTGTAAGCATTAAAGAAACAATTTTTTAAATAAACTCTTCTTGAAAGTACATGTGATGCAGTTTAGCACGTGAAAATGTAACAGAGTAGTTAATACTTAACCAGTGCAATTATCCCCCACAGACTCCATTATTACTCAGTCAGATATTGTTATTTTAAATCCACCTGTCCATGCAGAGACTGACAGCAGGTGACCAAAACTGAAAGGAGAGCCTCAAAAGATGGTGTGGGATCAATTGCAAGCACAACAGGTGTGGATGTGCACTTTTGAATTGAATTACTGAAGTTATTATTACTACTTATTTTCTGCTTTGCAGACGTATGCATTCAAACAAAACACTACTTATCCATTTATACAGCAGGGTATCTCAGGCAAACTACCTTCCTTAAGGGTACTATACCAGTATAGGGAAACAGAACTCAATCCAGCAGCATTCAAGCTTGACATTCATGTCCTCAACCACTACACCCCCTGCTGCCCTAGGTTAGAGTGGGTAGTCTGATAAACAGCGCTTTCTCTCAAAGAACCTCACAGGTGACAACCAAGATGAAAGGAGACACGTTCTTCTCAAGGCAGTAAGTCACGCATGATTTCATTTGAGGATTTAAGAAAAAAATTTTGCGCTTTGCTCAGGCATTTGTGTGACAAGCGGAACTTTGTTCTGGAATGCAAGGATGCAGATTACTAAATCTGAATATTGCACATGCTGAACTGCTATTAAAGAACACGCTCAAAATATATATGTGTACATGAACCCATTATTAAGTCTTTACAAATACCAGCAGAGGTAAACAAAGAAGACTTAATAATGGGTTCAACAAATGAGGTTACCATGGTGAAATAGCACTTGAGGACTTTCATCCAACCGGAGCCATTCCGAGAGTCTTGTTTGATAGCAATTCAGCATATTCAGCGTTCAGTAATGTGCGTTTATGTGTGTGCGTTTGTAGTAAAGCTTTCGAAGGACAATTATTAGAATTAATTATTTAGTGGCTTTGATTTCTTACTGCCGATCAATTATTAAAACTATGTTCCCTTCTTGTGCATTGGGTGACAGTGTGATTACTGATCTATTGTATTCAGTCTGCAGCTGTTGTCTTTTGCTTTCTGTAAGTGGCACAAACAAAATTAGCCTCTAGTTTATTAAATCAGCTGTTTTGTCACATCGCAAACACTATGTGAATTTGAAGTGTCAGCCTTCAAAAAGCACATTATTCCACAAATGCCCAGGTGCTTATGTGATATAATCTGAAGTGGGAACAAACTTCAGCAGCTATTTGCACTTACAAATGTGTTTGCAGCTGAATAATTTATTTATTGGCTTTTTTCCATATAATTAGTCACACCACTCATTTTTATAGAACCGTTTTTTGAAACAATAATTTGGCACAAATTAAAGTTTGTCTGATGTTTCATTAATACTACTACTTTATCAAATGAAATTAAAGCAACTAACATTTGTGCCGAACTCTTCAAAACTGATTTACAGATCAAGTGGGGTGGTAGCGTCATAAACCAATAAACTTGTGTCTGAGAGACATCCATTTGAATGATGAATGTTTTAAATAATGAGATCAAGATGTTTTTGGAAAACCCAACTGGTGTACAGTTTGTGGAATTGGACATCATAATCCTTTGTGAACTGCTCTAGGTCAACAACACTGTCATAACATTTTGGAACATTTCCATGCAGAGACTACTATCAATGTTTTAAAAGTGGAAAACAAAGCCACACACAAATAAATCATTGTTTCCTGTCTCAACTTCTCTGGCAGTAACTGTCAGCAGTGGCATTTCCATCATCTCATGAAACTGACATACTTGACTTGCTGTGGATTAGTACTAATAACCACACTTTTCATTGTGAACGAAGAGCTCAAAGTTTAAGCTGTACTGCTCTGGCATCGCTCAGCCACAAAAGCACTCTGCCAGAGCAGTTCTCCATTTCTTCTTTTCAGTAAGTAATTTATTAGCTCATTTTAGCTAATAAAAAGAGAACGATGCTGACTGGTTCAATTATGATGATGTTAGGACACTCTGGACTGGTTGTGTCAATATCTTAGGTATCCTTGCAGTATTGATGGCTCCAATATGGAACCAAAAATCAAATTCATCTGAATTTGAAGTGAAATGCAGTCTAAGCATTAAAGAACACAAAATGGAACTGCAGTAAATCACAAAAATACACAGAAAGCTCGATGCTTTAAATAGTGTTATGTGTTTGCCCTATATTCAGAAATAAGCTCAGTCATGTGCCCCACCTCTTTCTGTTATTCAGCTGTCTTTATAAACATAAACCTAAACGTTTGATTTGTCACAATGAATTAATTTGGGAGAAAAAAATTGAAAAGCAGCATCATTCTGGCACCCTCAAAGATGATGGTTGTGTGCTGGTGTTCAGCCAAAGCATCATTGTTAGTGACCACTTAGTCCTAAATTGTGAGCAAACAATATCATCTCAAGCTGGCAGTGGCCATCAGTTTCTGACACAAAGCGACAGAGTGTGTGTTTATGGCTGTTTGAGCTTATGTAATTACATTTTCATTGTGCTTGTGAAAATGAGCTTTTATTTGGTTACATTTAACTGCATCTGTTCTCATGAGACATGGAGAAATAACCAGATCAGTTCCGGGGGGGGAGAGATCTGTTTGCCTTCAGTGCGGAACGTTTTTTTCCTAATGTACAACTATCAATAACTACTTTGAACTTCTCTTTTTTTCTTCCTCATTTCTTAGAATGCCAAATAAAATAAAGCCAGAAAAGTATTTTTAAAACATTTTTGTCACACAGTGGAAACTACAATTTTTTGATGTTACTTTTTCGCTAGGCCAGCCCAGTTAGGATCTTGAAAATTTCTACACCTGTCTTTGAAATAAGGCTTGACTACACACAGTTGCATCACTTGAAGGACATAGTTCAGTCACACAAAGAGCGTACATCACACTGACCAAATGGCACGTGCATGACACTGACGCACTTTCTAACACACACACATTGGTACACACTTTAATGACATGTAATAAATGGCAAAAGTTTAAATGTAATAAAGTTTTGTGAATATTACTGCCTGTTACTGTCATGACACTGTGTCCACACGTTCGACCTCCAGCGGAACACGGCTGTGACAAAGACATGTACCTCATGTACTAAATTTACCAAGTGTAAGGTCCTGCTGCCCAAAATACCTCCAGTGGGCTCCCAGCTGGGAAAGACATTAGCCAGTTACTGTTATATGTGAGCATCTAAAATAATAGTTTGTAGAATCTTAACAAAGTGAAAATGTAAACATGAATAAATTATACGACATACACACATATGGTGCTACACACATTAGTGACAAAAGAGTAACAAAGTTTGTTGATATATATTTTACTACTTTTTTCCCTTCCACCTTCCCACTTTTTTAACTTTGACTTCTTAAAACACTGTACCAATAATGAAGATAGATGAGATACACCTACAAACATGCTCTTCTAGAGTGAAACAGTATAATATAGTGTGAAAAATGTTAAAAGGTACCTCTAGTATAGTCAGAGTGATTTGGTTTGAACAGATTTAAACAGTAAACAGTCAGTTGAAGAAACTGCAGTGGTTTGTGTGGAAAACAAAATTAGCGGAAGTTGTCATCCACCGATTCATGGCTAGCAATGAAGTGGAAGAAATCTTTGCAGAAACATTGCTTCATCGCATGCTGTCTTCATAATTCCAATAGCTTCTTGAAAAGTTCAGCTCATCCAGTTATTGAAATATAACCACCGAAGCACCTCAAGTAAGACTTAGTCAACAGCGAGTCAACATTCGGTCTGAAAAAAATCTGCGTTTATCATTGCAACATATAGCGCACTGGTGTGTAAGCTCAGATCTCAGGGTTATTGTTCCGTGGCCTCATGTGTCCACAGCAATTAACACACAAAGTCACACTGACTTATAATGCACACGACATAGAATGTCTTCCCTGTGGGTCTGCAGTGGGTAACTTGCACTCGGTGGTGCAAATATTGGCATAGTACAAGAAGAAGAGGCTTAAAGCAGGGACGGCCTAGTTATTTTTAATAGGAGAAAGAGGGGTGCCCTGTTAACCCTCCAAAGCTACTGAAAATGGTCTTCTTATGTAATGGCAGATTATCAAATTTTACAAATAAGTTACAGTGACTCAGTCTACCTCAGCTTGCACTTCAGCTGTCATGCAAGTCTGACAGGAAAATCGATATTTATATCAATTTGATGATTGTTAAAATGTTGTTAGCAGAGTAATGAGCTCATAACCACATGACAACCGCTAAAGAGGGTTCAGAAAGGTAGAGACTAGGAAAGAATTTAAGGTCAACTGGATCAGTTCAGGATCAGGTGTGGAAGCATCAGAGATGTAAGTTACACTTTTCTTCCTGTGCATAAAACATCACTTTTGGTGAATAGGAGTATTTCTATATATTTTTCCCAAAGGGAACACAAAACAGGAAAGGCAATGTACAATTACAATAAACCTTCATACTGCATCAAAACGTAAACCATCCTAAAAAATCAACCAAGATGCCATATTGCAGCATATAATTTTTTTTGCATAGTACTGAATACATTGCCTGTGTGCAGTGTAATGAGCTACAAAAACTAAAGACAAAAACATGAACTGCAGACCGAGAACACTTACTGAGACGTATCTTGTCCTTCAAAGAGAATCTAAATCAATAAGGGAAACATTAAGAATTGAATTGCTACGAGAGAGGTCAGCCTGCCTTGAGATGAACCCAAGCCTCCTAAATTAGATTAGGCTGCTAGGCTTGAAGGTCACAAGGACTGAGCTACTGCCTTACAGCAACTAGTTTGTGATGCATATCTGACACAAAACTAAAGTCCTTCCTAGTACATGCTTCTAAATATATTTTCTGCACTGGGTCTTATTTTTACTCAGAAAAGACACATAATCAGAGGGCTGTTTTAAACAAGGCACAATGTCTTTCCTCGTCTGTGATAACTGTTTAGGGAAATCTTTAATACAGCACACTGTCTGCATTTTATTATTTCACCCTGACACATCTGCCCTTAAATAAATCAATACAAGGAATGTTGGCCATTCTGATGAGGTGCCAGTACAAGAAGCAGCAATTTATAAGGACCAACTTGTGGATATGCAGCCCACAGAAGCACAAAGAGTAAATCAGCTAAAAAAACGTATATTGTCTAAATCAACACCAGCAGAAATTCAACAAAATCCCACATGGTTTAAGAATCACTTATACTAAGCTAATTTCTCACTGTTCTTCTAAATCCTCATGCAGTGGTGCTTACAATGATCCCCACAGGAGAGCAGGACTAACTGATCAGTTAAACGTTTCAACTGTTAAACGTGTGCAGGAAGAAGGAGGAAACCACCTGCCTGGCACAGAGCCCATACATGCAGCAAGTCACCACTTCAACAAGAGCAGTGAAATTAAGTTCCAATTATTCAAGTCAGTTTGAGAAAAATAATGATTTAAACAAGCCATGGTGATTTAAAAGGAGCTCCTGAGCTGACTGAGTTTGCCTTTTGCACCTGTTATTAGACCATTTTCATCAGCAGCTCTGTGTAGCCTGTAGCACACTCTTGGGGCATAAATCTGTGCATCCATCATGGCCTGGTATCCACGTCAATACTGACTGTTCTCTGTGTGAACTCAATTCCAATTTTACTCTGAAATACAGAACATTAAAAATGCTCTCCCCCACTGAGACCAGTTCCTGAGTTATAGACTCTGCATCCACACAACGATTTCCTATTGATCTAATTTTTTCAGATGAACCCTGGGACAGCATTTCCCAGAAATAACCTGGGGAAATGAATCTGACACACTAGATCCATAATAATAATGACAAAAAAAAAACAGTGAAGTCAGGCATCCCTCTTACCTCTCTTTAAAAGGTGTCTCCACATGATGCTGGGCTCTGGTCTTCCAATCGCTACACACGTGAGAGTGACGTTGCTGCCTTCGTTCACTGTGATATCAGTGGATATATTTACAATCCTTGCAGGAACTGCAGGGAACAAAAAAAAGGAAATTTAAAAACAATAAGAGAACTCCTAGACAACATATAATACTACATGTAGACCCGCAGAACACTCTGGAGTGTGACCCTCTTGAGATTGCATGACTCATCGATAGTTTTTACTCAGCTGACATCTTAAATCATTAATGAAATCAGACATTTAAAATGCACATCCTTAAGTCTTTCACATCACGCTTTTTCTAAATCCAGACCTTTCCGTTTAAATGAGCTAGTAGTTTTATAGAATTTAAAAGGAGCAATAGGTGCAATTGGTAATTCTCTTGTGTTATTTATTAGTTGCTATTTAGCAGTTATTTATTTTGGGACTTTTATTATGTGTCTTATGTGTCCACTGTTTAAGCTGCTGTCTGGTGAATTTCCCTGCAGGGATTAATAAAGTAATATCCTGTCCTACCCTATTCTAATTGTAGTTCAATTTGCATGAAGGTGTCAGACAATAGTCAAGGTTCTAAGTTCACTTTATTGTGATTCAGCATTTATACAAATGTACAAGAGGAAACAAAATGTAGTTTCTCCTGGAAAATGGTGCACAATACAGTAAATAGCATGTATCCCTGTATCACACAGGGTGATACAGACAAATGAATGGAAATGGAAGAATATAAGTAATTGGGTAAATAAATAGACAGATATAGATAAATAGTTAATGAAATAGCTAGAACGACAAATAAGAAATAGGTAAAAAAGAGGAGTATACAAATGCATTTATAATACATTATTATTATTGTTGTTGTTGTTGTTGTTGCTGTTAGAACAATGTCGGGATGATGCAATTACCATTCCATATAGTTTATGTGTCAGCAGAAGACTGCTGGATAATAAGCAAAAAAAGGTCAAAGGAAGGAATTACTACCGTTTTCATTGTACGGTGAAACGACAACAGGACTGATGCAGCACTATGTAAGAATGACAAGAGATCAAGCCTAAAATCACTGCCCTACTATGCTCTTTGAATAGATCAAGTGGGAAATGTGAGCACCCAAATCTGTGAGAGGGAGGGCAGATCATTCACTATATTGTTTTGTAGAGCCCTCCATTGTGCCGCCATAGGCTGGACCCATGAAGCGCTGCAGTGTGGCTCATCACACCTGCAGCTCAGCTGCTCTCACCCACTGAGCACTGCCATCAATTCCAACTGTGCTGACTTAGTTATACCAAGAATTATCAAATCAATACAGCACCAAATCTTCATGCTCTCCAAAAGGTACAGCTTTGAGGCAGCGTGGTGGACAAGTTTAGATTCAGACCGCCGCTTCCTTTGACCTTCTCCACAGATTAAAGCTCAGAAGGGATCATTTTCCAAAAATTAATTATGGATGGGAATTCCTCATGTTAGACTGAGTAATGAGCAGCTGTGAGTACGGGGAAATTGGCAGGAAAATAGACTATCGATCTCATAGGTCAACTCAATTATGAGATTTTACACAACAGTGCATGCTGCAGTGTATTTTGTAGGACTCTGTTTAAACAAAGGCTATTACCATGTTTGTCTGAATAGCATAAGAATTCATTTAGGAACTGGCTAAAAACGCTCTCATTTCACTAACTAGCTCTGCCACATGAAACAACACTTTTACACAAGAATTAAATGATGTTCACGGGTAATTTGTCACTGTTAATTACGGGTTTAAGCAGCTTTTGTGGTGAAATTAGGAGGGAAAGATTATAAGCACAGACATTTAACTGAATTATCTGGCCTTGCTTAACTAACGTTGTCAACAGACTTGTACCAAGCATTCTACAGTAAAAACATGATTAAAAACCAGCACCAGCACAGAAGTCCGCTTTTTGTTTAAATCAGCTCAGCTTTCTTAAATGTTAGTTTAAGCAGTCACAAAGCAAACAATTTGAACTTAAATATAAAATCAGTGTCTTTATTTACAGGACAATAGGCCACGTAACATAGCACTGCTCATCAGAACAAAAGACAGCAGCAAGAGGTCACAGTCAGGAGGAAGGATACATGGGAATATTGCTCTTTTAGCCTGAGGAACCCCCTTTCTTCAGAAGGCCACCACATCAAGCCAGCTTTTAAAACCATGGTGACAGGTGTTCACCTCTACATTGTTACTCAGATTCCCCAACTTCAACATGCAAAATACGCCACAGTTTAATACTCAGTTTTCCCTTGGAACAGTGGACACTACAATACCTTGTACTACAAGGTGAACTTTAGAAGACTTGGGTTTCTTGTTGGTGAGGACAGAGCAGACGTAGGGCCCCTCATCATGCACATCCACATTGCGGATCTGTATAGTGTACTCTGTGACGGCAGTGTGATTGAGCAGGACCACACGTGGGTCGAGGGACCACTTCTCCCGACCAGCAAAAAGGATGGTGGTGCGATTCAGCCATGCTACCCTTGATACCTTCTTGTCCGTGATGCATCTGTGGAAAAGAGAGGGGGATCTTTAGAGATGGTATCTTTTTTGGTGCTGTGTCCTGATTGGAGGTCACAGGATGCATGGGGTGTTGCTCTTTAATGTATGCCAATGCTAAGCAAACAACAGGATGGACCACTGTCGCTTATAGAGGACACAGCAGGCTTTTACTGCAAAACACAAAAAAATAAATTTAACGAAAACACTGGGTTCATTAGAAAATAACAGACAAGCATTGTAGCTCTATTATTTACAATGTGCACTGTAGTTATACTGTCCACAGTGCAGCATCTGCAAGAACATGCAAACAGCAATAAAGCAATGACGTATGACCTGATTAAAATAAATAATGTGAAATACAGTAGCTTGAAAGGCCTCTGATTGTTTTATACAGCACAGACTGACTTCTACTGAACAGTTAACATCAGGGAAAACTAAAAATTTAGTCAGACGCATTTTAATTATGCAAAGGAAATCTCATTTGACAACATTAGTACAGGAAGCTTTTATTATAAGGGTACAATTCTTAACGGAAGGAGAACAACATTTTTGCTTTTAACACAATGTACTTTGCTTAAATTTTAAGTTTATGTGTATAGGTGTTTACAGATGTCCTGTACATAAAGGTTCAAGGTGTGTTCACTTTTAGTTTCTAATTGAGAGATATTACAGCTATTGTATTAGATACTATATCCTATATAGTCATATCACCATCATGAACCTGTTTTTGTTTTTTTTTATCAATAGATGTCTGTAATAGATAGATAACTCATAAACATAAAAGATCACAAATGTTTATTGTCTAATGTTACTTGAGACAAGATCAACTAATGGACTGGACACACACACATTCCGATTTTTTGCACATTCTGAACGAATTCACACACAGTCAGTGAGTTGCCTCTTCCTTTATTGAAGTTCCTCCAACCACAAAGTGATATTTGCCCCTTCCAATAAAAGAAGTTGTACTCTTCTCACTTTCTGTCCATGTAAGCTGTGTTCCTTCAGGTCAATGACAAAAAGAACTTTACATTCATCTAAAATAAGTTAAGACTGATGGAACTATAGAAAAAGAAAGGATCTGTTTTGCATCCCAGCATGCTTTGCAAAAGGAGAAAAGCTCTAGGAAAATGAGCCTGAGGACCTTTTAACTGTGGGGCAGGTTTCTGAATTCCATTAAAGGGCAAGAGGGGTTGCCTGTTACTGACTGAGTCTAACAGAGGAGGAAAGAGAGCAAAGCTCATCACAGGTGAATAGATGTACATCATACCTGCAGCAATGGGTGTCAGCTTAGTAGTTCTCACACAAAGCGTGAATATATTAAATATCAACCAGTGACTTCTGCATTGAACAGACTCTAAGAGTTATGCAAGAACGCCATGATTTATTTCTGTAATGGCCTGACAATTTAAAAGCACATTGTGCAAGAAATGAAGAAAAGTCTGATCCGCAGCAAAACATTTAATCAAAGCTTTATTGAGGAACTGAGGCAACAGGTACATGTACAGAGGAAACTGCAACAGTTCACCAAAGAGCCCCATTCAGCTGCACCAATTACATAGAACGAAAGGTTACATAAGGTGTCATGCAACATGCATAAATATTCTCAATTAACCAATCAGAAATGAGCAAAAATACATATGTAAGGTTCGAAACAAGACCACACTTGATAAAGGACTAGTTATGTCTTTTAACTTTCCAAGGAATTGGAATGTTAATGTAGACAATATAGAAGACATTAAATGAAATTTTATGATTATCAAGCATGCTATAGTTGTGAACAAAAAGCACTTTGATACAAGCTAAATTTGTATTTCAGTCTAGAGTGGAAAGACATGGACTATTTTGCAGCAGACTTTGCACCTTTTTTCTTGGCTATTTTTACAAAAAAGAAACGAAAACTTCAGTAAAAAATAAGAACATCCAGTGGAAGCACTGAAAGGCACCCAGTGTTTGCATCAAACAAAAATACAACAGAAAAAATTTTGGCATGAAACACAGTCTGATTCCAAGGCACCACAGCTGATTCATTCGCAGAACTGCTGTGTGACATGAATATTCAGAGTGGGACAGGGGTCAGCTGGTGCCAAATCCTCAGATGCACTGGTGAGGATGATGGCACTGAAGGAAGCTACTCCTCCAGGTCATTTCTCAGCTGTCTTGGTGTTTTCGTCTTTATGTTTTAATTTTTCCTGGAAAGGATTCTTCCATGCCTTTGCACTGGGCTTTTATTTTTTGCATAACATATGGTCATCTCTGGTGCTAGACAGCTGTCTGATACAGGTGGGCACTATCAAAAGAGCACAAACTCATCATTTTATTAGTTACAATACTGCCAAGTAATTTGCCTGCTACTTCTATAAAATTTCTGAACAGCACTGAAAGCTGCATCACTGCATTCTTCCAGCACTTGTAATGACTTCAGGCAGATTTCAGTCAAAAACATGCTTCTGTCTAATCACTGCTATGTTACTCATATCACATACTCGACCTGCTTCTCTAGCAGTATGACTGTTGCACTGAACTGCATTACTTTTTTAGGCATATGCTAATTCTACCTGCTACTATTAAAGCCTGAAACGGATTGCTATAATATATCCATGACATTAACTCTAAGCTTGGCATTAAAAAGTCCAGGCCTAGTACTATACAATTAACATAGTATAACTCACCCATCAGAAACACAACCTGCAAGACGTTCAGTTCAACTAGCCACTGTAGACCTTAGACATAAAAAATGTACTGAAAGATACATTTTGAAACTTTTGGAGATATAATGATATCTGAAACATACTAAATATGTCTTTGATCCTTTTGAAAACCAATGGAGACAATAACTGACAGGTAAGAAGAGCACAAAGCCCAGCATACCTGTCAGTGTCAGGAAGTGCTATTATACTTAATGCTGAAAGACATCAGCAAAAACATACAAAAAAGTGAATGTAGCTAAAGGAATGTGTTAGTCAGTATAAAACTGGGTGATAGGTCTATGGAAGGTGGTGCCTACATGAGCACAAGTCGATGCTGTGACATTCGGCCAGTTGTCAGTGAGCAACTCATAGTAATAACTAAGACCTTGATTACATCTAGTATTCTGTATAACTCACTCCAGCACTGGCTCTGTCCAGTGTAGACATTTTTGCATTTACTGAGCAGTAGCGTCCTAAACATCTGTGCACCACTTGGAAACTTAAGTTTGCAAATTTTTATGTGGCTTTCAGCTCATCATCTCCCTACAAGAACATTGTCTCTCTCTGCTTCTGACATCATGCTGCTCATTTCTGGGTCATTCCTTATCTTGGCTGTGAGGACCACATGGAACAAGACCAAAACAGAAAGTGAAGGACAGCTCCAAGGAACCAGAGGACGGGGCTGACCTAGATGAGGTCAGCGGCCTCTACGCTTCTATATGTTCCCACACACTCCATTTGACATCCCTGGTGTTCAAATGCTCTGGGACCTTTGTTTTACAGCCAGGCAACAATAAGAAACCCCAGAAATGTCAAAGATCCAAATATCCAAAAACCTGCTGTGTAACAAATTCTGCACCTCACTGTTCTTTGTGTGCATTTCACGCCTCCTGGTTATATAAAACCACTCATACTGTAACAACAGCAAAATGTTGCCATCTTTCAATAGCACGCTGAGCTAGCAAGCTTTTGATGTGAACATGCATCAAAGCAGTACTTGGTTTTTGTTGCGGCTTCCTTTCCAGTGACTACGTCAAATTTATGGACGCAACCCATGTATTTGCAAGGATATATAAGCACCGTTTATACATGAAAGTGCCACAATATTTGCAACAGAATAGACTTTTGAAGTTCTTATGTCAGGGCTGGAGTGTGTAAGGGTGCTCTTCCCTGCTTGGTGGCATTCAGTTTGTCCACTGCTGTCCTCACCTACTGCTCCAATACATTTAATGTGATTTAGGGCTGTGCTTCCATGAAAGCTTTCTTTGCTGCTGAGAATGATTCATTGTCAGCAAGTGTTGACATCACACTCCAAAACAAACCAATTCAGTAATAATTTATTCATGCACCTCCTGCATAATTTAAGAGCTGTCAGTGGGCTTCCTGACCTGAAACAAGCCATGAAAACAGCTGGATCCATTTTCCCAAGACCCTCGCAACAGTCTGTGCAGATATTAAAGGAGCCATTTACTGTACCACCTGGATTCTAACTGATAAAAATGAGCAAAGGCAGAACATTTGTCCTCAGCTCTGTCTGGGCTTAAGCTGTCAAAGGCATCTCTTCTAAAATTCACTACAGTCTAATTCTGTCATTTGTAAGGAAGTTTTAAACAAGACATGCATAATAATGATATGTAGTTAATATTTAACAAAAATAAAGTTAAACAAAACTGCTTAGGTAAATTTTTATCTCTAGTCTGCCTTAAACCACAGGTCTTCTCTGGGTCCTGCAGTTCTGCAGTTTCTCACTTCACTAGTGGTATGGATATGACCAGTTATTCTCTGTCCTTCATTAACCTTACACTATACCAGAGCCAGAACACTCACAGCTACGTGAACAGCATTTCCATTGCACACACAGACATTCACAAAGATTAATGTTACCAAATGAGATAAGATAGTGCCTACAGTCTGCTGGGAACATGCTATTTTGCCCCCAGATTGCATTAACATTTTGAATGGATGCATCGGGATGCAAGACACAGTTGAAATTGATCAAATAAGATATTGGTGGAGTTGGCGGACCTAATAATGGCATTATGAATCTCAAACCATGACTACCTACGCACAGAAAACTTCGGACACAGCTCATTGCCGGATTTCTTCTGACTCAAACTGCTCAGAAAGAAACCTGCAAGCATCACTGCTATTGAGACAGGGTGATATATGCTGAAAATTTGATTTGTGCTTTAATCTCATAAAATTTATTTACTCCGCTAACTACTTGTCCGGCAGCTTAGACAGCAACTGGCCCAGCTGATAACAAATGCTGGAGTGAATGTGAACACATTCACTTGGTGGCCATTGCTTCACTTGCTCTTCAAAAGCATACCTTCAAAGATGTTAAATCATCTCCCTACAGAACAGAGATATGTCCCATTTGGCTATAACCTTGAGCTACCCCTACAAGGAAAACACACTGCAGCCACTGTTCAATGATGAGTCTCAACACATACAGGAATGAGACGGCGTCTTTGACAACTACAGGCAGCCCAAATGTTTTCTCTTCAATACATGGTTCAATGGGACTGGTTTTGCATGAGCCCACAAGACCACTAGAGGAAAGTACCAGGGTGCCGCTTCTGCTGCAGGTATTGCTGTTCTGCCCTATGTGTGTAATTTTATGTACTAACAGTACCAGCTAAACGTTTCAACATACATGGGCAGCCCATGCAATGTTTTTATGAGATGAACTGGACAGAAAAGTGAAAGGAAAGTGGCCTACAAGTGTCAAACATCTTTGGGAACTGGTGAGAAGACATGGCGGCTCATTTTCTGCTCAAACCTGTTAACAAAATGCCTCACAAAAAAGTAGTTTCCACAGTGTACCTATACTTCTGGCCAGTAGTATGTAAGGAACAGGTACATTCACACACTAGACAAGTATGTACAAAGATGACAGATCTTAAATTGAACAGTAAAAATGAGAATTAGATCCAGATGTCCACATACATAATGAGCAAGAAACATAACACGTATGTGTTTAGTCTTAGTTATACCCGAAAAGCCCGGTCCTCTAGCTATCATGAAAGCCCCAGTTTTACAATCCTAACAAACTGGGCTGACACTGCACACATATCTTGAGAACTCCCATCCCAAACAAACATAAAAGTGATTTTTATCTAAAAAAAAAAAACTGCCGCAGTCACGCTAAACTTTACATTTCATTCCCTTTCCTTTCTTTGCTAACTGTCCTCCTCTAGTGCATATTCTGGTCCTACTAGAGTCAGTTAACCAACCAAGAACCTTATTTAGGCAAAAACTAAACTTAATATTCAACATAAAAACCTACTTGGCCACGAATGAATGAAATATAAAAATACATTTTAAAACTAAATTAGGGCTCAGTTTTTTTTATTACACTTCAGTATCCCTGACAGTGAATATGAAAATCAATGTTTTTGACAGCAACTCATCCAGTCTTAAGTGGACTGTTATCTCAGAGGCCAAGTGACATGTCCATTAAACTTTAATTGAGGCAATCATCTTGGTTGTTAGCAATAATTGGAACACGCATAGCCTAATAACTGATTTGCGCTTAGCTATTCAGATCAGTCTCCTTGCTTAATAAACTGTCTCACTGCTGAACCATGAACTTACTGTGAATGATTAGAAAATGAATGTTATATTAAATATTTTTATGATGTATGTTTCTATTGCAAAAAACTGCACTTTTTAATTCCATTTTCAATTTTCTCAAGCTGGGCTCAAAGTTCACAGTATAAAGCTATGTAATAGGCACTATAGATACTGGTTTGATGATCCTATCTTTGTATGGGACTGACATACTGTATGTATTTCAATGAGGCTTGTCTTTAAGAAGCATGAACAACTGAAGACATGTAAGCTTGCATATAAACAGACAGAAAAGCAGATGGAAACAGATAATAATAAGAATTTTTTGTCCTCAGCAACTTCAAAAATCAATTAAAACCATTCTAATTGTTCAAACCATATGCGCCACATGTACGGAAAATCTATGACTGAAAAAGCGTTACCTTGCGTGCAAAATACCGAAAGTAACAGACAGATTAGTAATTTACTTCTTAAACTGATGAGTAATACAGGTATTATTTTTATTCCACTTCATTAAATCTGTGCACATATTAACTTGACAAAAAAAATTACAGGAAAACTTCAGCAAAGGTAGAATTCACAATATTTCAGCCAATCAAAACTAAATGTATTAATTTAAATTCCATGGCAGATTTTTAAACAAGGTACAGTTTTAACAAAATACTCAGTCATCTGACTTGTATGTGGATTACAGTGAAGTCAAAAGTAGTAAAGGGGGAAAAGCACTTGCCAGATGTCCAGTTCAATACGCTCAGAGATTACAGAGACATCAGACATAGCACAGGGGTTAAAAAGCTGTCTGATGACCACTTTGGCGCAGTCTGCAGTGCAGTGACCTGCCTCTCACTGTGCTCTCTTTCAAGTGGAACCTACTTCAGTTAGCTCAGAGAAGACATCTGCCCTATCTGTGGCACTTTCACTGTGGCACTAATTCTTCCTCTTATCACCATAATGATATGACTCTCGATCATTTACACGTCACCAGACAGCAATAATACAGTAAAGTGAATATGGTCAAGTCTGATTAGTGGATGTGGGGTTCGCTGAGGCTGGAAACACAGATTAACATAAAGGTAAAGAAATCAGCAGTTTACCCAATATGTTTAACTCTTTTATAACGTGCAACAATATTCTTATCTACACTACCACAAAGAACAAAACAAAACAAAACAAAACAGAATGAGTTGCTAAAATTAGAATCCATTGATCATTTATAAAAACTTGCCCAATTCAAGGGGACGGTTGCCCAAAGCCCATCCCAGCCACACGGGGCATTATGCTCCCTGAAAGGGCTACCAGTCCATCGCAGGACAAACACACACCTATTCACTCACACGTTCATACACGTGCTATGTCTGAAATACATGTCTTTAGACTGTAGGAGAAAACTAGAGCATCCACAAATGGAAAAATGCAAACATCACATAAAATGGTCCAGATTCAAACACACATCCAAATCCACAATCTGGAAGCTGTGAGATACCAATGTTCTGGCACTTTCCCAACTAAAAAAATGCAAACCTTTAGAACAGCTTTTGCTTTATAATAATTACTACTGCAATTTGGAGGTCGGCCTCCAGCCTTTGGCCTTCAGTATGTAAAGGATTGTGTTTCAGTCCAATGTGTGTAAAGGGACTGCAGAACATTAGGTGATTTTTTTCACTTGAACTAATGTAATTATTAAAAGGAAGGCTAACGTCACTTTCATCCAAAGTTGAACTGTTAAACTGTAAGCGGTGTTTGAATCCAAGATTCTACCAGTCATATAAGTGCAAATTTTAGCTATTCAACATCAGTACCATTGAACAAGTAGAAGTTTCTGGGTATTTATGCTACGGGTGGCAGCTTTGGTGAATCTCTTGTGGTTATCTGATGATAAATCAGCGGCAATGTTAGCAACAAAGGTAAATGCAAGCAAACTCACAAGTGTTGGGGGGATGAATTAACGTCAGTATTACACTTGTGCATTTCCAGTGTTTTTAGTCTGTTCCACTAAGAAAATCCAACAGCTAATTTAAATAAGATGGCACATAAACTCAAATACACTCAGCCCAAGTTTGTTGTGGTGCACCAATTTACCTTGTATCAGCATTGCCAGTTAGCATAGATCTCACTCCCCACAGCATGTAAAACTGCTCTGTGAACTGAAACACTTGCCCTTCACAGGGCGCAACTTTTATGTTAACTTTGGGCACAGAAAATGAGTCCCATTCTGTGCCACTGTGACACAGTAAATGACTCCACAGTGCTTTATTCAGTCTTCTTTCTTCCCCTCCTTCTTCAAAAAGTGGCATATTTTACCATTTTGCTTCATGTTCCAAAATGTTGTGGCAACGATGTTACAAACTTAGTTCAGAGCTCACCCAGAAGACCAATCACCATGATTTAAGGTGTTTGGATAGTTATCAAGTTTTAATTTGCACTCGGTAAGGTACATTTCATTGTTCTTATGCTGATGATACGATGATTTCTTAGCTTGATCTTTAGGACTCTGTTTATGGTTGTGAAATGTACAATAATTACACTAATTATTAACTGATACCCACATATATATTATTTGTAGGGTTATTCAGGGTGCTTTAATATCATTTTAATATTAGAATGAAATTTGAGTCACATTTTGGAAATGGAGAAATGTATTGTGGCTTTTCCTCAAATGTTGGTTTGAAGGACAGTAAGGATCATCCAATGTTTGCCTCAACATGCTCTCAAAAGGGGAAAAGTTTGAAAGTAAAGTCCACTTAAAAAGGTACGACTAAAACTACACAACCAAAGAAGATTACTTTGGACACACTGGATGTTTTGGATGAACATGAAGAAAAAAGTGGGGCTACAGCCACCTGCTCTGCTACCAACTGTGCCAACTCACCCTCTGGGGCAGATTTGGCAGATTTGTTAGCGTACATGAAAAATTCATCAAATCAAATGAACCGTCTGGAAGCCAAGATAAATGCCATGGATACTCAGCTAAGCACTATTGACATTGAATTGGACAGACTTGCCTGTTCGGCTCTGGAACAAAAATTCTCCAATTTAACTAATCGCGTGGATAAAGTACAGACTCATTCCATCGATGTAGGATCTCTGAACTGAAGCACTTGCTGGATTCAAAAACTAATTTAATAGCTGTTCTGGAGCAGAAGCTAGAGCTGCAACAAGTGAAACTGGACAAGGTGGAATTTAAAAATCATTGCAATAATCGGAAAATTGTCAGTCTGGCTGACAAACCAAAAAGCAGTTTCTCTGAAATAGTTTCTGCAGCACGAATTATACTGCTGGGTCGGAATGTCATCTGATTTTGCTCCTATCAAGATTGACGTTGCCTACTGACTCCCTCGGTGCACTCCCAAACGAACAACCATCCAAGGACCATCCTGCTCGTGTTTTTGCACCTTTCAGACATTGAAAAAATCAAAATCCTGCTGCCAACAGAAGAGACAACATCTTTAAAGACTCCTGCATGTATGTCTACTCCAATCTGCCAGCTGGAATCATCTGTTTGAGACACAAGCTCAAAGCCCTCAGAGTTTTCAAACAGTGAAGAATCTACCAGGGTTTTACTTTTCCAGCCTGACTGAGATGTCTGCATGAATGGAAGAGCCATGCGTTTGACTGCAAGACCTCTGCCACAGCTTTCCTGGCTGATGAAGGACTAGCACTGACAGCGATTCATTCATATTCTGGAAGTGTTAAACTTATTTTTTTCTGTTTCTTGTTGTGGTTCTTATGATCTGTTATCTTGTTTCTTAATCATTTTAGGTTTTTTCTCTTTTTATTGCACCTCTACTGTGTCCTGGAGGATTTCTAGTTAGGAGTTAGTTAGGAGGTGTGATCCCTGCCAGTCACCTGTAAATATAGTTGGTGGATGAGCAGCTCTCTAAGAGGGGGGCCTTATAAGAGGTATGATTTATATTTTGTCTCCAAGTTTTGTGTTCTCTCTCGTGCTCTCTTTCTAAAGCACTCAGTCACATGATCTAATAGTAGCTTTCCCCAGTGTGATAGACTGTATGAGTCAGGTTACAGTTGTTTTTTTAAGTAAAACTGAGTGTCCAGTTAATTTATCATTTGAGATGCCATTTGAAATATAGTCAAGAAGAATCTGTTTACATAGACTGTAATTTCAACAGACTTTACAACCTGAAGCTTTACACTCAAAATTATCTGCATTTTTATGTTTGATCAGAGCTGTCTGAGTCATAGAACATTCTGTTTTCTTTTTATTATGGTCACCTTGGTGATGTTCCAAATACCGGCTTTAAGAAGAGCAAAAACGTGTACAGCTGTACTTGATAATAATATACCAAGATAAAACCATGTCCACTTCAGTGTGCCTCTATCTGCCTTTTATTTACCTTTTTCTTTTCTTTTCCACACCTACAGTAATATTCCCCACATCTACCTCGAGTTAAATTTAGTTTTTGTCCAAATTTGATAAGATTTTTCTCAGCAATATCTTACCCAGTCCATGCATATAAAATAAGTTACTGTGAACATAATAATAAGGCATATCTTTGGAGCAAAGCTTCTTTAGCTCCAGCTGTTCCATCTGGCTCTGATTCAGACTGCCACTCGAAGCCTTGTTTTATCAGTCTACACAAAAAAGAAGCAAAACACCCCCAGTTATTCATTCTAAAATATGCAATCAACGGCTTCATGGACATTAATGATATCCTAAATTACTTAAATTATCATGTCCAAAAATTCTGAAAGAATATGAAAAGGGAGCTAAAAATAATCTGTAAAAAGAAAAGTTTACTTTTTGGAGTATTCATCAAAAAACAATGCAGTTTTACACTGCAATAACATGTGCTGTATGTTTGCATCCAGGATGCAAATGCAGGTATACTGTGTATGCTTTCAACTCTGTTTTTCAACCCTGACATATTGTCACTGGTTCACACCCTACTTCCCCACCCTCAAACTAAATGCTGTTATTTCTGTGCCTCTATTGCTCCTCAGAACCACCACACCTACTTACTTACACTGCCGGCTTGTTGATCCCTGTGTAAAACAGCAACTCTATTAAAGTAACAGGCTGCTAACGTATACAGCTTAACGTGTTAAAATACAGAATACAAAATACATCAGCTGAAAACTAAATTCTTAATCAGCTCCCTTATTGTTTCTATTACTGTTGGCAGCTGTCAGCGATAGGAAATTATAAACAGGGTGATAAAGCCGTACAGATTAATAAAGGATCTCTGATTGATACTTATGGTGTCACTATTGAAGGCTGCTTGGCCTAGTGACAACCCATCTCTCTCTCTCTCTCTCTCTCTCTCACACACACACACACACACACACACACACACGACAGGACAGGCACTGTCAAAACTAAGCATGCACAAAAAGTGGACCGGTTACGCGTAGACTAACAAATTATTTAAAAAAACGTGTCATTTTTATGAGAACATTTTAATATAAACCGCTACTGAGAGCAGGTTCTCCGTGACTGTGGTGTCGGCGCTCGTGCATGGGAGTCTCGAGACGAGCGCGCAGCTCCCCAACCTCCCGAGCGAACACTGAACCACGCGGCAACATCGACACAAATACATGCTCTCTACGCACGTTTCACTAGACACCGCTGCAGTAAGTCCGGCTTAAGCCTGTCCTCTGACAGTCGTAGGCTGTTGGTTCGAATCTCTTGATCCATGTACTCACCCTTCAGTGATGCAGCAAGTAAGAACAACCTGCTGTACATACGGGCACATTATTGTAAAGTTGGTTATCTAACGCTGTACTTCGCCTTAGGTAAAAGAAACGTGAAAAGTGAATTTAGATGACGTGAAATATCACTTAGGGAAGCATAATACTTTTTTAATCGGAAAATTCACGTGACGTGTTTATAATGTATGCAGATACCATAGATGATGGTCGTGCAGGTTATGCTGCTGTACCGTTACGTGCGTCCGGGACTTTTGCAGAGATTCTTTTAACTTAAAACACACGTAATAAGTGGCGCAGAGAAGGTCCAGACACGGAGAAGAAACCAGCAAGATAGCACTTCTGCGCTCTCTTTGCTGGGAAAAAAAGTTAAGACACTCCAAAGTGGGCGACGGTGACGACCATGAGGGTGATCATGATGATGATGAGGATCCGAAGTGTGGTCACCTACTTGAGGAGCGCGGTGTCGCCCTGGCGCACGGTCACGTTGTCCATGGCTTTGGGGAAGGAGGACTCGGCGCTGCGCGCTGGCGCTCCTGCGGGCAAAACACACAGCAATCTTAGCGCCACCACAGCCAGGCGGCCCGGCCACGCAGAGCCCGCACCGCCGCGCGAAGCCATGTTCGCTCCCCGCAGAGGCATCGCAGTGTGGAGAGACCCGGCGGTCCGCCAAACTGTCCTTAAGAATGAAGCCGCCTTTTAGTCCCTATACGTCCGTGTCGGGTGTGTCTTGGAATTGATATAAAGCAAAATGAAAAGAGGAAAAAAGTAGCAATGCCGGTATTTCCTTGCTTGGGTGTGAAGGCAGTGTCGCTGAACAATTAAAAAAAAACTATTGAATGTGCGCCAGCCTTCCACGTGTGCGCACCTCTACTGCAATTATTAAAAATAACAGTTTTATCCTTCATAAAACAACAGTAACAGTGCTTTATATAAACGCTCGATGTATATATTTGCTGTATATGTATGTGTGTATACACACATACGTGCGAGTACGAGATAAGACAGGAAAGCGACACAACTTGCGCTTTAAAATCCTTTCCCTGCGCTGAGAAGGCAGCATCCTCAGCTGTTCCTCCCCCCTAACAAAAAAAAAAAAAATCACTGAAACTCACTAAGATGGTTGTCATGGCAGCATCTGACATACAGCACTAGCTGTGTGTGCAGGTTTGTGCTTCTTGCACATATACACAGTGTTTAAATAAGTTATGGTACTGTGGGCTTCCCATGTGGTACCTAATGCTTTTGAGTGTGCACAAGAGTTTTGGGGTCTGTTGGAGAAATTTTGGAGAAATTATACATTGTTTAACACTGAATCTGTGGAATTGTGTTAGATTCCCTACCAGCATTTCCATGCTATGCATTCTCATTTTTTAAATTTCACCATGAAGTTGTGTTCATATGAAATTAGCAAGCATTTGTGACAGTAACAGCACTTTGGCTCTGAGCTCTTTTCAGTATCTGATCTTGGGTTCAAATCTTTTTGCTAAAATTGTGCTCAACAGAATCCCCTCCTTGCAAAACTCACATTCTATAGTCATATTTGCAGTCTTCAGTGATGCAAAGCATCATGTGGATCTGTAACCTAATGATGTGTGACAGCAGATATGAAACCCTCAGCTGGGATGGGTGTCGCTCCTTCTGTGCTTACAGGGCCATTTGTTTCTGTTGTTTACATCCCTGTCCCTGTCATTCACTCAGACTGCACCAGGCATCAAAGATTAATATGCGTGGTAACCCTGAAGCCACTGAACTCCACAAGATGAAAAACACAGCACTGGGAAGGACACGAGGTCTCTATCCTTCACTGTCACAGCACTCCTGCAGCAGAAGTGGCACTGTGAGCATGCAGGAGATCTTCGTGTTGTGGACAAATCCACCATTTGTGACTCCTCGCCTACAGATGAGTTTACATCAGCTGCAGTTAACCTGGCATAATGCAACAATAATATTTACAATTATTCATTTAGCAGATGCTTTTCTCCAAACTGACAATGCAGGTTATAGAAAAGTGCATTCAAAAAAGGCATCCCTGGTACAATGTCAGAGCCAGTTTAAACTGCTATTTTCTTTTTTCTTCTAAAGTTCATAAATATTTAAGCATATTTATTGTGCTGAATACTAAAATCAGCATGGGACTTCAGCAATGATGAAATATAAGTCTTATATTGGTTATATGGACATCAAGAAGGGATAATTGGTATCTTTCTAGTAACATCCGTTCCCCTGACAGAACCTTAATTGGTTGATTGTTTAGTCATGCAGGAGGAGACAGACATCACATGCCCTCATTAGAGGCTGCTGCAAAGCCACGGGTTCAGCCCCATCAACTTCTGCTAATCAAATAAACACAATGCATATGTCCTCAACATAAACACATCGTGTCCAAGGATTTTGTACTCAGGATGTTGACAGCATGTTGGAGAATTCAGTGATTTGCCATGGTTGCAACATTTCGCTGTTGGTAGAAATATAGGCCAGACAGCAGCACGGCCACATATTTGCTGCGAATAAGGTGCTTTTAAGGGAAAAGACTATAACGTCATCTTGGATACATTACACTCCCATGACCTTTTCTATCGCTTCAGCGTAAGAAACACCGTTTTCCTTTGCAAAGAGCAAAGCACTGACTCAAGACTACTTCTAGCATCAACCAGTTCCCATGTTCAGCAGCAGTACATCACCTGCTGCCCCTTGATATTCTATCATTAGGCTGCAAAGCCGCAAGTTGTGAAGTTACTTGTTTGTCACAGGATTTGATGGAAATCATGCATGGTGCTATAACAGATTTATCTAGATGGATTCTTAAAGGTAACTCCCGTTGGAATGGAGCAGACATCTTAACAAGTGAGTTGCTTAAAGAAAAATCTGTAGATGGAACACATATTGTAACAATATGAGATGGAAACAACTAACTTGAAACATTCTGTTTTCTGCCTCTTAAATCATCTTTCATATCCCCAGACAAAGTGTAGTGTACTGTAAATATAAGTCCCTCAAAATCCACTTTTTCACATTTAACTTCTGCTTAGTGCAATTTTCTAATCCCTTTATCAGGCGTTTGCAGGCTACACCCATTTATGTTCTCTTTTCGCACCCTAAAAGTCTAAACCCAAATATTGGTGGGATTAATTTAGCAAGATTCACCAACATTTATCAGTTTGTGTGCTACATCATTATCTGTATTATACTTTTTCAATAGGCTTATATTCTTGCATATTTCTGTTGCATCATCAAGGCCAATTCAGGTTGTGATATCTTGTCAATGAGTCTGATTTCTGACAAGTTGCTGTGGTAAAATAATTGCATTCATATCTGGGTTGTTACTGGTGTTTATTCAACTGACACACAAAATGAAAGTGTTTTGGATGTAACTGGTAGATAAATATATTTAACCTGATACCTTTGAATGAGGCACAATTTTCTCTTTGTTTTTTGTTTTGCCATCTCTGCTACAGTTCTTGAAATATGTTGATTTCACGTCAGAGATCTTTAGTTTGTTTCTACTTCCGGCATGTTTCCTTCACTGTGTATGTTTGAAGGCTTACAGGTTAAATATCCAGCATATGACAGTGACTGATGGAGTTTATTTACAAATTAAATGACTGTTGCTGCTATCTGACTGCACTTCATTTGCCATTATTTACCCACTGTGTCCCGATTAATATATTGTGGTTGTGGTTATAGAGACACAAGGACAATAGTCAGTAAGGATCACAAAGTGGAACCAAGTGCAGGCCATCTACAAAAACTGGTGTCTGTGGTCATTTATGGATGTCAACACCTGCTGACAGCATCAATGGCTGCATCATGTAGTCTGATCAAGAGAGATTTAGGAGGGAGCCATCAACCATGAAGAGGTCTTCGCTGTTACATAAATATGAAAGGAGTTGACTGCAGGGTGCAATGAAAATGGGGAAACTTGAACCACTCCACCTTATGCTAACCAGAGCAGAACAGAAGAGCTAAAACTATAATAAAAAGAGAGGTGAAAGACCATAATTTTACTATCAAAAGCATATGGATGCTTACAGACAGAGAGAATCCCTAGTAGTATGAGCACAACACAGTATATGTGGAATTGAAAGCTACTAAGGTAATTTTGCCACTTGGCTAATACTTTGTTGTGATTTTAACAACATTTAGAATTTTTTAGTGATAATTATTAGTTCATATATTAGTATATATGGCACTTAGAGAATATAAAATATTGATGTAACTTGCATTTGAAGGCTGTGAATTTCAGTTGTGGCTGCAAATCTAAAACTGAAGATATTCATGGACAAATGCATTTTGAAATAAAATTCTGCCATGGGTTTATTCCACTGTCCCAGACAATAATTTTTGTTTCCAAATAATCATCCTGGAATGGCCCGTTTGAAAACTGACCATTCACTTTCATGCATCCTTTAACAGGACCTGCCTTTTGCCCGTGAAGTCTGCCGTTGCCACAGGGTTCTTGACCTCCCACTGACAGTAGAGGCTTTGTGGAAGTAATGTTCCTACTGATTGTTTCGGGCCTCAAGCTTCAAAACAACAACTTGGTCAATAACCATTTTTTCAAACCGTTTCAAGCCTCGCTACATTTGAATTGAGTGCCTGCAGCCTTCTTACAGGCTGGAGCCAAGAGAAATGCAAAACTGAAACCAGGAATTTACACAATTCACATGTTAACAATATTAGTTTAGACTCCTTAGGAAATATGTTTCCTCTCCTCAATTCCACAGGACCTGAGAGGAGAAAATATTTCATTTGCATTTATTAAATCTTAAACACAGTGTGCACACTGTTTTTGGCGTTCTTTGCAGTTATTTCAGGGGGTTTGCTTCCCTTAAACATTTAATATAAACACTCCAAAAGTAAAGTGGTAGAGGTGAGAGTTTATTTTAAACTTAAACACAACGTCAAAGCATGAAGTAACTGATGAGGAGGTAAGTTGAGGCAAGAAGACTAGGGCACAGTTGCAGCTCCACATAATTATACAGTAGATGAAGCTTCCCACAGTGCACCATATTATACTGCTGCCTAGCAACATGGCTTAAAGAAATAGCATTTTAGCTAGGAAACAAAGTGAAAATTCTCTACAGAATGTACCAGTGAAAAGTGTGAGCATACTTGTTGGATTTTTTTTTTTCTATGTTTTGCAATTGGTCATGAAGTTTGATCAGGAAATAAGCGAACAGGACTGGACTGTTTTCCCAGTTCTCCTGCAGCAATTCCAAGACATGTAGGGACACTTGGGGGCTGTTTTGCTTTTATCCAGTTTGCCCCATTCAAACACTTCCCAGCCTGACCAGGTCTACTCTGACTTTTAACTTTAACTTGACTGCCTGTGTAGTAAGAATTATTTGGCAGCATCACATGAAAAGCAGAACATGCAAGATGCATTCATAAATGTTCCATCAATCAAGCAACTTGCTTGCTGATGGATGATTAAAAAACAATATAAACATTTTGCCCCAGTGGCTACAAACCTATGTGCTCATAGTCACCACTTTTTGATTCAGCGCACACAAATGGCCAAAAATATTGAGAAGCCTCAGTCTGGTCCTAAAAGAGCCCTTCATTCCTTTGGTGTCACAACCATTTACAGATGATGGGCTGTCAAATTGTCTGGAACAGCAGAAAAGTAGCCCTTTACTGCCACATGAACATGTGGAAGCAAAGGGTCACTTTTCAAATGACTCATTCTGTATTTATTACATTTGTTTCAGGGGCCACAAACTACAACAGCAAATTTCTGTGCTTCTGTGGTTGGTACAACAGTCCAAAAAATTTCCAAGGCTATAGAATATCTTTGAATATTTCTGAAAAAAAATCTCATGTTACTATAAGTAAATTATGTACAGTAGGAAAACACAGATTGCTGTTGGTGCAATTTATTGCTCATTAAGCCAACTCAGAACATGTATAAAATTCCAATTCAGCATCACCATTAAAACTTTGCTAACTTTGTAAGCAGAATGAATGTATTATATAGTTACAGTTTTACAGACTGTCATAAGGTTAACATGCAGAATTTACTGGACAAAGAGGAGCACTGACCCTCTTGAGACATAAGCCTGCAGGTGTACCTGGACAGTCACAAGTCCAGGTACTTGATCAGCAACTCTTGCCTCTATTATTTGCAACTGCCAACAGTTTTAGCAAAATGTTGTGCACAAATAAATATAAAGGTAGAATAGACCACAAAAAAGGCTACAAAAACACCTGTTTGACAAGAGACACACATCGAAAAATAATGTGTGGTTTAGCACCTCTCTAAAGTCTGCATAGTTGTGCATGAAAGTGTTACAGTCAGAGATGTAGTTTTATCATTTATTCATTTTGTCACACCTGAATTATGTCTGGATCTAGTTATGACCTGGACCTCATTTGAAAATCCTCTGTGAGGCTAATTAAAATATGGCACAAAGGCAATTGCCATTTACTGATACCAACAGCTATTATAAATGCAGCTAACAACTATTATGTTTCCCCTTTGGTATTTTCCATACACCACTTTTAAGACACTTTATACATTTAAAAATTGATCCGTCTTCTATTTTGGTTCCTTCCGTTCTTCATTTTGGGTTCCTGATTTAGTTTTCCTCCTTTATTCTCCCATGTTCCTGTTTTGCTTTTCTGTGGGACAACCTGCTGCCCTTGGCCTCTGTCCTGCCCTGGTAACCACCTCTTGCCCACAGTTTAACACAGTATTCATTCAAAAATAACTTCATTCACTGAATTAATACAAACTGCAGAGAATTTTTCAGTAGTTATTTCTTGCCTGATACGTGGTTCACACTGTTTTTTATTCAGTGTGCTCCTAACAGTTTCACAGTAGTTTCAAGAGAATACCTATCTATTGCATGTAACAGCTTAACAACGGCAAAACATTTGCGAATCATAATCTGTCTTAAAACAACTATGTGTGGGTCCACCATGTGGAGTCGCAACAGCATTCGGAGTTTAAACATTTCGGTTAAAAATTTCTTCAAGGAAAAGGACTAAATGTCACAGTTACAGATGCTGGATGAATGTATCTGATGAGTAATCTTGGAAACTGGGCAAACAAGATACTTACTCACCTCTGTGCAAAAAAAAAGAAATACCACATCTGAAACTGAGTCTCTGCAAACAAGTCACCCCTGACCTTTGAAAGACTATGCAATGAATAACTCTGTCAGCCTAGGAGGATCTTTGTTTATGCTTGATACTGCAGTTTGCTTGCATGAAGGTTTTAGCTAAAGCATTTTCTGTGCTGGATGTTCTCTTGTTGCACAGAGTCAAAGTGGTATTGAATGTTGCCATTCAAGTTACTTGAGAAGCTGTTTTGTTCCTGTAAAAGATAGTTTAAGCAGGATGTGTGCAGCTTAACTGGTTGTGTTTCATTGATCAGAAAGTCAGGGGAAGTGTAATTATCCCTCCAAAAAATGGTCCTAACAAAACTGCAGAACTGATATGATGATATCATGATAATACATTTAGCAATCATTAATATCAGTAGGTAATGTCATATCATCCTGATTGAGATGCACTCACGGCGATGGGCTGAGCTTAAACTGCTGTTAAGCTGGCTGGAACACTGGAGGAAACAGCCAGAAGGTAGCTAATGACCACAACCTTCCTTCAAGGTGCATTTGTGAGGGTGCCACAGAATGTGCTGTCCTTCTCAACACGATAATTCACACAGAGATTCTGCATCTTTTCAAGTTCGAAAGGAAAAACTTTGTCAGGTGCAGACCAACATGAAAAAAGCCTGGTTATTAATGCAGCCTTTCAATCAAATGTGTCATTTTGCTTTTTTACCCAAAGAAAAATTAAATGTGTTTTCAGACAATTTGAATAAAACTCGCAAGTGACCCAACAACAAAGCAGTGGAAATTGGTCCACAGCAAGAACCATTGTAGAGCTGTTAAATGACAAGAAAAAAATCTTTTAATTTAAAGCCAGCACGTATCTTTTTCACATCTCAACATTTTTGTAAAAATCACAGTAGTTTCCTAAATACCAAGTGTTAAACAGATTCTGTTTCTCTGGACAGCTCAGTCTTGCCCACTGTTTCTTCCACAGCACCACACAGTGCACAAACTATAAGGTATAATAGACAAAGTGGAACCGTCTTCATTAAGTTGATCAATATCCTCAGTAAAAAAAAAAAAGCTGCTTAAAGCCACAAAGTAGTATAACTGGGTGGAAGAGGAAACAGGGCTATATTTCTGTATTTTTTATGTTTTGATTTTAGCTCCCGCCTTTTCTCTTGACAGCTTGTCTCTAATGGGTGAACTTTAACAACCCACTTTTAATAAGCTTTTGTGCAGGAAAGAGGGCACATTGCATGTGAGTCTGTCTCCAGGCTTGTGTCTGTGGGGGGGTTGTGGACGCAAGCAGGCACGCCCGCCACGTGGGATTTGACACCAAATGCACCTGGCAGCCATGCGGAAAAAGAGTCTGGGCTTGCTGTGCCCGCTGGGTGCGCTAGACTGCTCTCTGCATCCATCCAGCTGAGGATGTGAGTCCAAGCTTTCTCACGCAACATTACACCCACTAGATAGGAGCAAAGAAGAAGATCACACACCAGTGCTGGAGAAGGCTGTGCCTGCAACATGACACAGAGGTGTAAAGACCCAACATTGGGTGTTCATTAATTATATCACATGGCCAACCACACACGTTGACTTCCACCACAGTAACAGAAGCTGTACAGAACAAGGTAGTAATGAACAAAACTTTGTTAGTTAAAAATGCATATATTTATACAGGGGCATCCAGCCACACAGCAGGTAATACTGGAGCCTCACGGCTCCTGTGTTATGGATCTGGACATGGGATTGAATCCAACTCATTCTGTGTTAATGTTCTCCCTGTGATTGCTTGGGTTTCTCCCGGATGCTCTGGTTTCTTCCCACAATCCAAAGATATGTGTCTCAGAATCGACGACTCTTAATTGCCCTTTAAGTATTAAAATGTCAGTGAGTATGTGCCCAGCAACAGACTGGCATGTTTTCCGATGTGTACTCCAGCTCTCCATGCTTCCATGATAGGGGCCAGACCAGTGTGACCTGCACTGGACATGCAGTTGTTGATAAGGAATGGATTGTTATATGCATTTGCACAAGTATTTGTGCAGCTATTTATTAGCTCTTTAAAGCAGTATTTTGAAGATTCTGATGTGTTCAGCATCAGATAATTTATTTGTACATATCAAAGAGGAGCACAGCAACAATCAGGCTGATTCACTGAACACTTCAGTTAATCACTTGAAATCACAGACGTGATATTGACAGGGATGACTCAAACAGCCGCCTTTGATTCCTCCCCACACCTCCAGAACAAAGTGTGGGGAGATAATCATTTTTCTGCGTTTTGATGACAACAAATGTTGACAATAGCAATCAGCTTATCGCTACATAAGTTTGAATATTGCATGACTTTGCAACATAGATGGTGCTGATATCAGACACAGTCAACCTCAGAAAGGAAACATCACATAAAGTGGTCCAATCTGTTTATTTTCTGATGGTTTATACACTAGCTCTCCCACAGAGTCGCAGTCGCAGAAGGCCAGACAGGAGCTGCTCTGTTCTATGGGGGTCTCTAGGCGTCTGCATACACAAAGTTCCCATTAGACCCGGATGGGAGGCTGTTTATGAAAAGTTACTCTGCAGTCTTCATCTGATAGGTCCGTATGAATAAGAGAAGTCCGTTGCGAAAAAACCATTTTAAAATATATATTATTTTTTATCTAAAGGCTACATCACATCTGCCCAGTGCTAGATAAAGGAGTCAGACTGAAATTCACATTGCAAGCAAATCTGTAAGTCTGATTTTGCAGAAGTATTTACACGGCGTGACATTTCTCGTATGAAGAATGTAGACTATATTAATCATGCAGCAGGATAGGAGCACTGAATTTCCATTGAGTTTGATAAAATTTGATTCTGGTGACAGATTATTAAGTTTTGTGGTTCATTTGATATCATGTGTCGACCGTGGGGATTGTATTAGCTAGAGGTTTACATTTCTTGATTGTTCAGCCTTGTGCAACAAATGTACTCTTTGGAGAGGAACAAGCAATATTTCCGGAAGCTCCATTAGCCAGAGCAGTGGGCTCTTTAATTGGTTTAGCTACACTTTGGCATTTTGTATATTGATATTGTATGTCAGCATATTTTGACTGAAAAAACCTTTTGTTAAAAAGTTAAAGCCTAATATGTGTTCATAATATTATTTTAAGAAAATGATTAACAAGAATCTCATCGACTTATTTTCTGCATCTGTACTTTCTTTATTCTATGACTGTAATGTAAGATCTGTAAAGACAGCACTATCCATCCACAAGCCATGCCAGAGGGTTCAGGCGTGTTACCTAGGAGCCTGTTTGTTTCTTGGAGATATAATGCATTAGCATTAAGCTTTTCTCAGTGAAGTGACCTGAGGCTTGAAGTCACACCTCTCATGACTAACCAGCACTACCTTCATGTGATCATGCTAGAAAAGCCAACAGCTACAGTGAGCTCAATACCAAGCTGGCTTCCATTCCCACAGCCAGCCAGTTAACTCCTGCTAGCAGCACCAGGATCCAAGGCTATTCATCTGGCTTGCAGCTGGACAATGGGAGCAAAAACATGGAAATGAAGCTGAAATTGCAATTCTACTGTCATTTTCAGAATCAAATTGTACTGCTATTGGCGCAAAGTCTTTCCGGCGAAGTAACAAAAGCTAGGGATGGCTGTCCCAAAGTGGCTATGTTCACAATTTAGGACAATTTTCTAAGCAGAAGATTTCAATCTGCTCTGTTCTGCTGTCTTCTGTAACTTCTCCAAAGTTACAATGATCATATAGAATGATTACACAGTCTTCACTTTGAATTATATTAAACTGAATATTTTGAATGTTCATATTTATGTATGCAGCACAACTGAGAATATTTACAAAAACCCTCAAGTCTAAATAAGAAGAAAAGCTAAACTAAGCCCTGTGACCTAGATTTCCATGAAATTAGAAATGTGGTGCTTATATTACACTAGTCAAGGACAAGGTCTAGGAATTGCTACACTGTCTTATTACAGGGCAGTTATTTTTTACCTCTGTTAACTAAGCATAGCAGATTTATTTTTTACTGAAACACGAAAAGTAAAGTTCCCACATATCAACCCCATGTTTCATCATTTCCCACAGATGACGTCTGAATCTGCTGGCATTCATCATCCTAAAATGAACCTTTTAAGCACCAATGGCCTTCAGCCCCTTGCTAATTTCCTAAGCCTCAGTTGACTTTAGCTTCCCTCAAACCAGAGCAGCTCTCAGAGGTATATGGTAACATCCATGAACTTTGATAACCTCAGCTTGACTTTTCAGATTCCTTTCCAGGACACCGGGCAAATTCTTTTAGTGCTGCCTCAAATCCAATACTCCATTTTATTTGTATTTCTTCATTCATCTGACGCCTCTCTCCAAAGCAGCTTACAATGTTAGGTTTTTATCATAAGCTACAATAATTTACAGTTACACAGTGGGGCATTTTTACTGAGGCAAATCTGGGTAAGTGCTTTGGCATCATGGGAACCAAGGTCCTTTAAGTGTGAGCTGACGGCTTTCATCACTACGCCTCCTGCTGTTCTGGATTAAATTGCGGCCATGACAGGATGCCAGGCAGGGTAGATTCTAATCTGAAATGTACATCTCACTATTGTTGTGAGAGCACAGGGGTTCCACTATGTGTCAGTCTGTCACGCTGTGATGGGAAGTGTGCAGGGGTGATAAGTGTCCTCGGGTTGTACAGTATTATCTGTTTATTTGGTGCTCATTTGTCAAAAAAAATTTAAAACATTGACACAAATAGGTCACCAAGTCTTACATCTTAGCTGGAGATAAACAGTGCTGCCGCGACCCCATGTGGAGTGTATTTTTACTGCAAACCTGGGGCAGTACTGTCTCACCAACAGTGGCTTTAAGAAAGAAGATGTCATTTTGCCTAGTTATACTGTGAAAAGGTGCTGAGTTAGTGGTGTTCTTAACACAGATATTTTATACAGTTTTGTTTAATTATTGAGTACGTGATCATCATCTGACATAATTTCATATACTTTGTAGTAGAAAATATAGTTCCATTGTGCTAATCACACAATGTGGCAGAAATGTTTCACAATGTAAGAGAGAAACAAGAACACAGTGCTGCAAACACACCATTGACCTTAGGTGAACATTACAGACAGCATACAGTTTTGTTTTTTACTATGCAATTTAAAGGGTCACACAGAGATTGTTAAAGTAGATGAGACTCAGGCCAGATGGACATGGTCCACAACCAGGGCTCTAATTTAACACTCGGGTTGCTATAATTCCCCTACAAGCAAAGACACAGCACCGAACCCAGCAGCCGAATACACACCTCCTCTCAGGTCATCAACAAGCGGCATTTTATTACACAGGTCCTGAGGCATTCCTGTGCCCACATCACCAAAAGGCCAAATCAATTCTGCAGACCGAGAGCTGTGTTCTCCACCAAGACATTAGTTCCACCCGTAATTAATGCTGCAACCCATCAGTGCACATTGTCTCCCAGTGCTGAGGGTCATAGCCCACTGGAACCCAGAAAAAACAACTGTGTCACAGACTGTGAGCAACACTCTGTAATGTTGCTAATGGCCCTGGGATGTGTGGTGTGCAGTTCAGACGTCAACGAAACAAGTAAAAACCTTGAGATAACCACAAAAAATTAGTTTAGGGAGTAGAACAAATGACAGACTAGTGTCCCATCCATATTATAGTCTCCTCACCTAGTGCCAATTGATTGCAGGATAGGCTTGGAATTTCAGTAACCCTGACCTGGAGAAACAGTTAAGAATGATGGATGGCTCAATGGATGGATGGAGTAGAACGAAACCTCATATGATCCCTGCATTTTTTTCTGGCTCTACTATAAAATAATTAAAATATTTAGATCCCTCTTGAACACTTACCCCAGAAACCCAGCCAAACACTTCACAGGCTGGGCCAAATCTGAAAGCAGAGTGAAACCCACAGACCAGGAGTCACGATGCACCAGTGCTGGTATAAAATAGTGCAAATGCTGATATAAAACAGTGTAAAAAATTGTGCGGCTGCATTCTCACCTTACTGCTGAGCAAAACCTAGTTCTTTTCTGGGACTAGCTACTCAAATTTTTATAATAAAGTGATTTAAAAACAGCAAGTCTTCCCTTGCTGAGACATCTGGATTGCCTACAGCTACTTAAACAGATGAAGCTGCAGTTTTGTAAGAAGCTATTTTTTTACCATGTTGTGCTGTTATCTGCCTCATCAGTGGTAATGTTAGTATTACTCATACTCATGCTAACAGTTCCTCTGCACCGCACTTAGATACAAATATGGCCAAACAGGGCCGAATAGGCCATATGTACTGAGGCATACCTCCTTCTGTAACAAAAAAACAAAGCTTATATCTGTGTCCAGACAGTGAGGAACAGAATGCAAGCAATGTACAGATGCTGTCAAAAGTTTGAGTACACATGGACAATGAGGCAAACTGGGAATTGCTGCACAAGAACTGAGAAGACATGTGAGAGTAGTGATTTTTCTGGCCCTTTGCACTCAGAGGACCCAGGCTGAAATCTCACCTCCTTCTGTACTACCCTTAGTCAAGGTAAATATCATTAATTAATATAAAAAATATGACTCAGGTACAGTGGTGTACTAAGAGGAGGACGGGGGATCCTCCACTGGTGTTAGAAAGGGGTTGCCAAATCTGAGAAATGATTGGCTCCTGGAAACTAAAAAAAACTAAACAGATGAAATAAAAATTTTTAAAAAAGATTATTAAAGCTCTTTCAGTTTGCAAGCCTTGTGTATTACAATCTCTCCTGTCAACTGTGTTTTTTCTTCTTTTTTCAAAATAAATTCCAGTATTCTAAGAGCTGCCTCAACTATGTAAATGACATTGTATATGGTGGTGTGGGGATGGGTGCCTTTGAAAGGTTCCACCACTGGTGCTGAATTCCTGCTTCCATTCTGCAGAGATCGTAGGGCAGTCCTACTCATTTGAGGACACAGATGGACCAAGTGCTTTGAAGGGAAAGACAGTGCAGAACTGATGACTGTGAGCATACTCCTGGTGCAGATGCCAAGGTTGGTCCCCACACCAGTGCCAGATTCCTCTCCATCATCATCTAGCAACAATGAAGCCCAGCAGCACCCAGTTACATAGCTGAACATACTGAGCAAATCATTATGCCAGTAGCTGTTTAAGCAAAAACCATGTGAGCAAGCAGATTCCAAAATGAGATGTCTAAAACTGCCGGTGGAGAATGAATGGATGGTCAGTTACATGGACAGTATTGTTAAATGTCCTGTGTGCCTGAAAACAGGGCTGGAGCTGAAAGTAAGCGGGGTCCGTTGTGTATGGCAGCCAACAGAATGAGATGACCTTATCAGACAGGGATAAACTGCACAACAGAAAATGGCAATCGACACACAGCCCCAGCTGCTGTGCTCTAGGCTGGAGGAAGGAATTGCTTCATGGAAATAAATGATAAAACTTGAAAAAACTTGACCTTGTCTTCAGAGACAATAAAAACTTCATTGGTTATTTCATGAGTGTGTGTCTCACACAAGGTCAGGTCTAAATAATCCAAAATTGCTCAGGGAAGCTTTGTGAGGATCTTTTTCTATCTGTGAGTATTGGCTTTGCCACTGATTTACCAGACCATCACTGTAGTCTCTGCACACACTTAATGGACTCTCTCTGTGGTCCCAGCGCAGATTTAATGGACCCCCTCTGCTATCCCCATACACATTTATAGGGTCCTTTCTACAGTCCCCAGAAACACATACAGAACCTTCTCTGCAGCCTCCACATGTTTTTAGCTAATAATTTATTTTAATTTGCTGTCATTAACAACAGAACAGGTTCTCAGCAACATACAGAAGGAATAAGTATACTTAAAAAATGCAAATACATTCTGTACTTACATACTAATTTAAGTACAGCACAAGGGCAAAAGGTTACCATCTTTCGAAGGGTTGGTCATGTAAGTCATGTAAGACTAAGTTCTAAAAAGCTGACCAAATCTTCCAGAATTCATTTGCATTATCATGCAGGTTGAAAGGTTGAACTTCCAGCAGAATTTGTTCAGAGACTTTAGCAAATTACATGTATGTGGAGGGAGCATCTGATTTAGTCTATAACAATGCAATATATTTTCTTGGCAAATCAACCTGCATTGCAAAACTTAATTAAAGACAGAATATGAGTTGTTTTACATGAGGAGTATAGAGGGGACAACTGAAGTTTTATTTTTTTGTTAACCTGAATCCTGTCACATTCCCAGAATAAATGGAGCATTTGTATATTTAAGACACGGCAGCGCTGTCTCCGGGACTATCCTATTAAGGTGTATTGGATTAAGGCTAGTTCTGTAAATATTTTCTTCCAAACTATTAAGAGAGCTGCATTTTTATAGGATTCCCTGTAGTCTCCAAATATGTTTTCTAGACACTCTTCATTTTTATTCACACTAATGACTTAGTCAGGTGAAATGAGACATTATTCAAAATCTTCTATTCTCTGCAGTGAAAACTTGTAAAGGTCATCCAGTTTTTTTATTATTTCCCCATTTAACATATTCCATACTATCTTATAAAGTACTTGTCTCATTCAGAACTTCCTACATTTCTTCTCAGTCCTTAATGAGACTGAACATCAGAATAATGGACTTTCCCAACAGCATAGATGATGCAGGCATTTATGAGGTAAAAAAATTAAAATGGAAATACTTTGAAGGGAAGTTTTTTTGAAATTGACTTCAAAGATTAATGTTGCAAAGTTGCAAACGTAAACAAATAAATTAAAATCACTGCACTGAGCTGTATGTCACTTTGGAGGAAGGCATCTGCCAAATGAATAAAATGTAAATGTAAAATGTTTATCTAATTCACTTTAGCAACAATCATAAACTCTGAGATAAATGGAAACATTAGGATGATAAGTCTGGTAAGAAGAATGAAAAAGTGATTATCTGGGTTTTTTTTTTTTTTTTTAACAGAAAGCTGAACCACCAGCCGGCATGGTTCTGGAGCTGTCAATCTGTTTTCTGCCAGACCCAGTACTGGCCCAGTAGATGGCAGTACTGCTCTAGGAAAGCTCTCTCTCTCTCTCGCTCTCTCTCTCTCTCGCTCTCTCTCTCACACACACACACACACACACACACACACACACACACACACACACACACACACACACATGCATTTAAGCCAATGGGGAAAAAAAATGAACAGTTAATGCACTTCTAATATGCATATTTTCTGTGATGTCCCCTCAAGGTACGGGAAAACAAAAATGTGAACACACCAGCTGACAATAAAATTAAAATTCATGATCAATAAATTGATTTTAAAATCTGATGACTAGATATACATTTTTGAGTTAAAAAATAGTAACAGCAATAATGCAGACACAAAACACTAAAATACATTCATGTGATCACTTACCATCTGCAGGAGGTTTGTGCTCACAGTTTAGGAGACCATGTGTTATGGCATTCTGCTTCATTTCAGTCAATTACTGTACACACTGAGTGTTCCTTCTGAACCAGGGGAGGGCTTCTGATAGTGTTAGTCCAGATGTGAGCATGGGAATACTGGGACACAAAAAGCCACTAGAATAACCTTTTAGCTTTTCTATGTTAAGGTGCACCACCCTGTACTCATTTTTAGCAATAAAAAAATTGTCCACCAACATGTTATGTCAGGAGGTGTTGAAAACAAAGGTTATATACTGTAACAATAATTACTTGTGACAGTTATATTAAGCAGATATAATTATTTTTTGTTTTTTGTTTTACTCTTCTGCAGCTATTAGATTATGTGAGCCTTGGTCTTTTTACATTAGCCCCAGTCATAGGTAATGTGGGTTACAATAGAAATTTCATCAGAACCATACTTCATTTTTCTTGGAAACAGTGGGAAATTAAACTGCAGTTATATGTTGGGTTCTTCTGCTACCTGAAGGTCAATCCAGTCTTAGTTGCAAAAAAAAAAATAATAATAATAATTTTAAAAAGTGACACCTGTAGATAAAAAAGGCACTGAAGAAGATTTCCATTTCAAAAATCTATTCAGGATTAGACCTGAAAACTAGTTTTTAACACTTTTAAAATACATTAATTAGTACTACATTCATTTGCAACACAGGCCTGGAATATTATGTTCAACATCTGAGCTACTTTCACAGAATACACAGTGTGAAAAAGACTTGTTAAGTAACAAAGGCTATTGAATTGCACTTGCTGTAAGATAAATCAGTGTTTGGTAAACAGCCAGAATATGACAGAAAAAAACAGAATACTGTTCATGGAACCAAAATGTATAGCTTCATAGCATAATAGTATACTGTGATTCTGTATTTCTCAAACACTCCTTCATACTTAGGACATCAGGTCCTGGTGATCCATTTCATCATTTTAAATTAAAGCAGCTTGTTAGTAGTCTACAGTATATCTGGCTGCTCTCATTCCTGTGAGACAAAGTAATATTTGACAGACTCCCACCTGTAATAAACACAGCTAAGCTTTAGCTGTAATTAGCAGAACCCGATGCACACAGGAATTAAACGTATTTGATCCTAGGAACCATGTTCATGTAAAAATGTCTCTGACTATAATTAAATGAGCTTCTCCAAGATGCAGAGAACATTATTATCTCACTATAATGAATATGACCTGGATTTAACAACTGGGGAGAACTGGTTCCTCTTGTCCTCTTCATCCTTTCACTGTACAGCATTCTACCCTTGGGGGCATGGGAAGGCAGCACAGAGAGACGCAGAGATGCTCCAGGCAGCTGTCAGAGCCATTCTACTCACTTTTTAATATCAAACTTCCAACTCTTCCCTGTGGGCAACCGGGCTTTTTAAACGGCTCCCAGTATGTAGGTAAGTAATTCTGGGAACGATGTAACTAGTTTCTGATGTGACAAATGTTTCTGTACGCAATATGTTAGTAAGTGAACTAGTTAAGTAACTCATGTTTCTAAACACTGGTGCAATTGTTATAAGTGTTTTCAGAACAGTTGTGTAATTTAGTCAAATCCAAGTATTAAAGGTAAATGTAGACTAGGTGACACATGCATAAGAGTTGGTATTTAAAAAGTATTTGATTGAACTTGATCATGGCTAAACATATGTTAGAATACTTACATCTGGTAAGGAATTAATGTTGTGGTTTAGTAGGAAGAAGCGGTGCCTCACAGTTGAGGAGCTTCGGGTTTGGGGAAAGATTTGAAACTGTGTGTGTGGACTTTGTATGTTGTGTATGTATGGGTGAATGATGTGTGTGACTGTCCAGCGATGTAGTAGCATCCAGTTCAGGGTATATAGTTAGACTGAGTGTTTACTGGTTAAGCTCCACAACACATCAATGTTCTGGTACAACAAGGGCTTGCTGTTTATTGACTAAAGTCACTATAGAAGTCAAACAGCATCCTATCTAAAAAGGGAGAGCTTACTTATCCTTCTGTCAAAAAGGAACAGATTCAAAATTGCCTTTGGGCACAGATCATACAAAGTAGCCATAATGGTGACAATACAGACATCTGTCCTTTTGCAAAAAATTCACTTACAATGTATCCAGCAGCATATTAAATAAACCAGCTTAGCTGCTCAAGGGGATATTGCTCAGTGGAGAAGCTGTGTATTTCTAAGCCAATTTCATCCACCCAAACCACTTTGGGAATGTAACAGCAGGGTCCACACACTCCAACCTCTCTGTGTAATTGCGACAGTTAAGCCCAGTCCCTGACAACTGATTTCCCACCTGCAAGCCAGCCCACTCATTGCCAGGGGCTGCAGCCTTAGTTTTAATAGAGATCTCTGACAAGCAGGTGTGAACAAAGCAGTCTCTGCTGTCAGTACTCTCGGAGAATCAGGGGCCGCCCTTCGTCACCGCAGACCATAACTTAAATCAATACACACATTCATACAGACACACACAGTCGGGACCACAACTGTTAGTGGCTTTGCATTTTATCTTCCTATCTAGATACTGCAACAGGACATCAGACTGACTTTACAGAAGTATTGAGAGGATGCGTGCACATCTCTGGTCCTTGAAGGCCAGTTATGCAGGTGGGTAATGTATTTCAATTAGGGACATACTATCTGGGTAATTACTTCATTACAGCAATTTAACGTTCAGAGTTATACAGCCTGCCGACCTTGAGGGCCAAATTTTTCTCTCCTCAGCTAAAACATTAAAAACTAGTCTAACAATAAATTTCAGACATTACTTTGATTTTTGTAATTCATCTGGATTATATTGCTGCCTTGGTTGTGTGAAACTGCAGCAGTTTCTTAGCTTTAAAGTAAGATAGTCTGAAGTAAAGCTAAACTGTGAAATGTAAGGGACATCTTTAGGGCCATGTGATGACACCATCCTGCTTTTAAAAATGGACTGCAAGTTGTACAGAGTAAAGTGGCATCATCTCTGTACTTCACTTTAATTATGCATTGAAAATCTAGCAGTAATACTGTGTTTGACCCTCACATTTGATACCCACGTACAGAACTTTGTTAAAACCTGTTTTTTCAACCTAAAACACATTTCCAGGTGGTGTCCCAAGTTGTCCTTCATTGTTGCAGAACAGCCACATTAAAACACATTTTTCTTTTCCAGAATTGGTTTTGTAATGTTCTTCTTTGCTGGAGTGTCAAAATCCATCTTCAACAATTTCCAGTTTGTTCAGAATCTTTACCAAGCCCCATGAGAGACCACATTATGCTTGTGTCAGGATTCCTCTGTGAGATACTAAGTTAACTTCAGAATCCTCACCTGTAAAACATCTCTTTAACCCTCCACATTCTATCAGTCTTTTCTACACTTCAGTTTTTGTTTGGCTCAATCTAGTAATAATAATAATAACAATAATAATAATAATAATAATAAATGTTTTTGTTGTTCTTGTTGTGGAGTTTGTTGTGATGTAATCACTCAGGTTTGGACAATAAGCTGTCAGTCATGCAGAGCAGAATGACAGCAACATGTGTGGTTTGTGACGTCACATTGGAAATACAAGTTGTCAGTTCTACAGGGCACCACAATTCAGTTTTGTTTTGATGTCTTAGCTCTGTGTAAAGTATGTGTAAAGAGCACATTTGCTGGCTTCAGTCTGAAAAAGTACATTCCCTTTGAAGCCTTAGAAGGAAAAAAATAAAAATCTGTCAGGCCTTGAAAGCAAAATTTCTAAGTCTGTGTTTGCACATTAATGAATAATTCAAATTCTGCCAACTCAAAGGTCTTGCTTTCCTGTATACTCTTTTCATGTGTCATTTGCTTACAAGCTGCAATGGAAGCATTTCTGGCATAAGATCATGGAAAATGTATCAAACTAAATTCTACACATAAAAGTTTGATACTGCTTTTACAGTTACTTGGATGGTTATTATAATTACTTTGTCCCCCTACAATAAAGTCAGAATTTCAGTCCAACAAATGACAGACAAACAACCAAACTAGTGTTTGTCAGTTTTCCTTCTGAAGTTCTGAGTTATATGGATGGATTTTATTTCTTTTCATCCAGAACCCATGTGACCTCACAGTGACCTGCATGATGAGCACTGGGGAGGCAGCATGAATATCTGCTTCGGGGCCTTTGGTCAGAGGCTTGACTGTGAATTACTCCAAGCTTCTGTGTCTTAAGTGCTTTGGAAAACCATCCATTGTTGTCATGCCAACGTTTCTCCTGTACCTGACTCAGGCCACCCACCAGCCGTTCCCATGGCAACGCAGGAGACAGCGTCACTGCGTCCTGCTGTATCAAGAACACTGCTCTATGACTGCGCTGTGCCAAGCAGAGCAATGGAGAAGGAACGTGAATGTTTCATGTCATGATTATTGCTGCCCTTCTGGTCAGTGTGCAAAACAAACTTTTATTATAGGTTTGATATGTCTACAAAGGATGTCACATTGGTATTAGTAACTCTTCAAAAGTTATATGTTTTTAACAGTTTCTCCTTTTTTTCAAAAAGATTTTTATTTTCGCTGGCCACAATCTCAGAATAAGCCTTATGCAGTTATTTAGTAGGATCGGAAAGCTTTTGTACATTCCAGACTGCTCCTCACACACTGGCTTTGCTACAAGAAGAGTCTAGTGGGTATGTTTCTAATGAAGCCAAATGTGTGCTCACAGCAAAAATATAATTGGCTACTGGTGGTATCACAAAAGAAGAATGTAAATTTAAACAGGGTATAACCTGCTCTGATCTTCCATGACTGCCAAAATCCCACTGAGACCATGGTGGCATAAGTGGGACACCCAGTGCCATCTCCGTGGAAAAACAGATTTAAAAAAACATTGTGGTGGATTATACAAAAGCCAGAGATTTCCACCAACCAAGCTAGCCCAGCATTACAGGTCTTAGAGAGCTTACAGTTCTCCATAATGGTTTGCTTCTCTTCCTGTCTTGCTCACATGCTTTTTGTCCTTATTGAAAAATTGTTTTTTGCAAAACACAGGCCACAAGCAGGAGGCAGACTCACTGCTTTAGCCAAGATCCATCCCTAGGCAGTTAGTGCTGGCTCCAGCTGGACCCCCCACTATGCAAACGCCCTTTGTGATTTGTTCTGGTTGGTCTACAGTGTAGTTTCAATTGCACACATGCTGAAATTCAACAGCTGCCAGGTGAAGGTGACAGCTGTGGATAATTTCATGTCACACCAAACCAACTCTGCTCCTCTGGGGCTTGGTTCAGCGCAGGAGGCCCCGCCAGGGGCTAATTGCCATAATGATGGTGTAGGATGCTTTTGCTTGCTCTACACTGGTCCTGATTTTATAGCCATGTGCAGGCTTTAGAAGTGGAATACAAAGTCAGATGAGTATTGTGACACAGTGATGAACAGATGAACACAAAAACTCACTTGTGCAGAGATGCATCCCTGTGGTAAACGCACAGAGAAAGTCATCCCTGGTTCAGGCAACCTCACTCCTGCTGCACTAAAGGACATTCTGAAAGTCGCTGCAGTGTGAAGCTTAGCGGAGCAAAGCTTGACATTAAATTATGCATGTGATCCCTCAAACATAGCATCATTATACAATCCACTGCAATGTTTTAATCTGGGTTGCAGAAGCCCTGTGAGAAAAGGAAAAGAAATTTGAACCACAGGTTCTAAATGACACAAAGGGTTCTTACAACTGTTGTTCCATTCTTACTAAACACTGTGGGTCCATTGAAAAGACATAAATATCACTCTTTGAGAGCCAGAGTTTCAAATGTTAAGTTCTAATGCATCACGCACAAGTAGATCTTGTTTACTCTGACTAAGTGCACAATGAGAGTGCAAAGAACAAGACAGATTAGATCAGGCAGAGCACCATGGATTCTTTCCCCAGTCCACAGGAAACCACAGTTTGCTTTGCAGTCACAAATACAACACTGACTGCTGGCTATTAACTGAAACAGACGCCATCTCACAGTATTACTGTGAACTTGTTTGCTGTTGGTAGCCCCAGAATCCCCACCCTCAAACCTTACAGAACTATATCCACGATGTTACACGTGTAAAACAATGTTGAGCAATAGTTGTTTGCTTAAACTGAGATTACAGCATCTGTCAAATGCACAGTAGATGTTTCTCATTTCATTTCCATATCAATGTAAGGTGGAAAGACCTTCTGGTAGCTTTTTTGATCTTATCTATTCAGGGACTGATTACAGTCTCCTGTAAGGACAAAAAACACACAAATCACACATTTTATCCTCCAAGGAGTCTTGTTTTCTCTCCAGTCTTAATAAAAGCAGTATATTTCCTGCATCTGTTTCCCTGCAAAATATACACATTTCAGCACTTGCAAAATGAAAAAATGACACTTTTACTGCTTTGGCAGCTGCTGATTTGCGCTTTATAAATTCTAAAAATTTGAATTATAAAAACGAGAAACTACGTTGGCTGCTAAAATTAATGTCTACAAGCACAGTTTATGTAGATTTATTTTACTAAAAGTGGCAAAATGTGTCCTGCAGTTGTTTGGGCAGAAGGAAGAAGCACAGTGTTATTGGAGCAGAGGGACGTATTCAGCACAGTCACATCCTGACTGTTTACCCGGTTTCCCTACAGTCCATAGCGGATTTGTGGGATAGTATTGGCCTATATAGCATACATTTACTATACATTATGTTTCTACATACAAATGGTGTCGGATGCACTGAGATTAAAACACAACACAGTCCTAGTAAAGCTATAGGAATATGATATACTAGAGCAAAAAGGCTAAAGATAGTAGGGATTTACAATCTTCCACCAGCTATCTCTTAATTCTGGAAGAGTTTTAATGAACAGAGCTGTCAGAGCTGACAGGCATAATTCACAGGACAAAGTGATTCTTTCCAAAAACTCTTTTCAAATAGCAGGTGAAAGTCAACAACAAACCACATACCCAGAAATTTCTGAAATGACATGATTGTTACATTAATAAATAATGTATAAAGCAATACAAAACTATATCTGACACACTGATACAAGTGATGCTTGAACTAACCTTTTTGTTGGAGTACGTTGTAAATATACAGAGAAAAGAGGCAAAAACAATCTTTCTAGCCCTTAATATAAGAGTAGTACCAGTAGCAAAATATGAAAAATAACACATTAAGAGCTAGAAGTCATTTATAGTGTGATGTTTGTTGTGTAGTCTGAGAGGCTGAACTGACACCACACATTTTGAGTTTACATTACATTACTGTTCCCAACTGACTCCCCAAATTGTTTTTTTTTTTTTTTTTAAATATTGTCTTGGTAGGAAACTTGGAATTTTCAAAGAAGCAGTGTCATGGGTTTCTTCACCTCATGGGATCAGGGAACCGGGCTTTAGTTCTCATCATGTCTGACTCTTTAGATGCTATAGTATGTTGAAGTACTCCCATACCTTTGCTTTATTTCCACTGTGGCAATCAAACTCAAAGTATATTTTAATTTGTTCAAAGTGATGGGCCCACACTGAAACTGTTGTTTTTATAAATCTGAAAACTTTCCTGTTATTCACCAGATTATCTCTAAACAATGAGTAATAATTATCTTATTATTACCACCTCCTCCAAATTTGATTCTCAATCAGAATAATCACATTATTGTTCATCTATATTAGATCCTACTATCCCGGAAGGATTTACATACATTTATACACAGTCACGTGCAGTAACAATCACTGTGGCACAAGCAGTTGATTTTGGCACCAGAAGATTATAGGTTCAAATGCCAGAATGTTGCCTTACAATTACAACCAAATGCAATAATCATACTATATTTTGTTCAGCATAAAATCCAACCACAACATTTTGTAAAAAATTAAAGAAACAATAAGTAATTTACAGGACTAAATAAACTGATAACGGTAATAATAATGCAATTATTTACATATAGCAGTATTTGACATTCAAATTTCCATGTGCATTGACGTGATTTAAGGTGCAACGAAAAGCGGAGTCCACAACAAACCAGAGAGCTGACCAGCTGCATATTGTGTTGACATCTTCCCTGCCACAGGGAAAAAAAACCTCTACAACAGGTAAAAGAAGTTACACTACCTGAGAACATGAGTAGGGCAAATATCCATGGGAAGAGGAGGAAACAGAGAGAGTAAAGCATCCTTCAAAATCTTCTGTTTTTGTTGCACTTCTGTTTCTTTTAATCTTCACAGTTCTGCTGTCCTTCCTGAGCCTGTGTTATTATATCAAAACTCTTTTGCTTTCCTCCTCTGAAGAGTTGTATCCAGCCTGGGCAGAGACAGTAGACAGACCAGGCTCTCATTTATTATTCTCCCACTTGTACTACACTGATGCAGGAGTAAGCAGCAATCTGGAAAAAGGGCCCACCTCCAGATGGATGTGATTGGCTGATGACTCCGTCTGTCACCTTGCAGTCCACGCTGAGCCGTTGAGATGAGCTGTGCTGTTCTGCTAAATTCGGCAGAAAAACAGCTGTACTCAAGTGGCTATTCAGGATGCACTCTGCGACATTACATTCAACTCCCTGCACTATTTTAAACACTTTGAATTAATAAAAGCTTTTGGTTATGTTCTTGTTTTTTTTTTACATTCAACAGTACTGCATTTCTTATTAGGAGGTGTTGTGGCACCCAGCTTTTTTGATGACACATTGCTTGATATTGCTCTGAATTTTAAAAGGAGGATATTAAAATTCTGTTACTATGAAAGAAAGCCACAGATAGCAATCTGTTTACAACTATTTGAATTTGCATGCTATGTCACTAATGATGATTTTGCAACCAAACTTATGCCTCTGTTTATGAACAAGCTGTAAACTAACTCAGACGATGGAAAAGCAAGATGAAGTACCAGTTACCACTACCCTACTGCTCTGGACTACCATAAAAACCAATTTGAACATAAACAGAAGTGCATCAGCTAAAACATGAAAATAAATTAAATCAGTTCATGTTTAGTACTACTATATTCTTTTTGTAGCACACCTCCTCAAGAAGCTGTCTTATAGAAATGACACACAAACCAAGAGATGTCTTAAAAGGCAACATTCTTCGCATAAGCGCTAATTTCCAAGAAATTACCATGTTGTGCATATTCCTGTCATGATGTGGTCAAATTAACCTTACTTTTAATGTAAAAAATTATCAGTTTCTGGGAAACCGATGCGTGAACTAAAATTGATTAAAATGTGTGTACCAAAATACAGTGTCTTATATATGACAATCTGTCCAGTATGTTAAATAATACAAAAATTATTATTTATACTTTCCCTTTTAATGTTGTTTGAAGGATTTTGGAAGTGCAGAGTCTATCTAAGAAGCATATGGCATGAGGTAGGGTCCAATGTGGATGGAGACATTTTGATAATTTGGCTTATGGATGTTTATTTGAACACTTAAATGGCTTATGGGTGAGTATTTCAGGGTAAGTACTTTGCTTAAAGGTACTATAAGAGCAGTAAATGCTGGATTCAGACCAACAGGTCAGTATCCATAGCTCCTATATAACTTGCTGTCTCCTGTTGTCTCAGTAGCATTAGTTGGATGTTAAGGCATTTGAATTGCAGCACAAGTCTAACTCCAGGGCAAAGGCAGGCACTTGAGCTCATCTCTAAAATGAGCTGTCTCAGCCTTGTGGAGGACGCCAGTGTGAACGGGTTCAAAATGTGTTATCAGATGAGTGGGCAGAATGACACCTCCTTTGGCTGCCAGAAAAGGTGCAAAACCCACTAGCAGATGGGTGATGTAAGCCTTTCTTCATGGGGAACTTTGTCCACTGTGTTTTCTCAGGTACTGTTCAAGCCGACGGTGAGAAGGAAAGGTGTCCATTTCAGTGTAGCTTCCCCTTCCTTCTCCTCATTACTAGCATCCTGCTGTACTTCACATGGCTTGTCCATCTGCTTTATTTCAGACACCATCTGAAAAATTAAACATTTTTTTCTACCTCCCTTGGTGCACAAGTGAGGATCGTGTTGTCATTATGAGTTGGTGGCATCCATTTTCAGTCTAAGAAGAGCCCTTTAGGGACCTCAGATATGTTATTTCCCATCCCCTCAAAGTGAAATACTGAATTCCTGAGGGTTAATTGACTCCATAAACAGAACTCCACTGCAAAATCTTTAACACCACTGTTGGCCTTAAATATGTTCAGTACAATTGTTTATCATCTGTCTTTTACTGCAAATTTTACCTATGATCACAAAGTTTACAGAGGTAAAGGAGGCTGAACTTGAAAGTTACATTTGACTGAACAGTTTCTATAATGGATGTGGCATTCTCATTAAAGGTTTGGTTTTAGTCACAAAACTCATTTTATTTTCCCATTGTGTTCTACTTGAGAAGCTCAGAATGCAGAGGGCTTGTGAAATCAAGTGAGATGGAATTTTCAGCAAGATTAAAGGAAAATGGAATATTTTCAAAGAATGGGAATGATTTTAGTGCGACGCTAGGTGCAAAAACAAAACATTCAGTTATAAGTACTGAGAATGATGCTTATTGTATGTGCATATAGGGTAAACCTGGAAAATGCAGAAAATAAGACTTCCTTAGCTATAGCCATTTTTTACCGCTTTATAAGATACTTTTCAAAAATATACTGTAGAAAAATATTTATTAGCTCAGATTGGTGGTTCTATACATCTTTTAAAACCATATAATAGTACAATATAAATAACTGGCATATCTTTAGTGAAAGATTACAAAAGTGAAGAATTTGTTCATCCCAGGAGCAAATATCAAGGGTGGGCTATGTATTAAGGTGTATTCATGAATGGGAAATAATGGTGTAACAGAACAGAGCAACCGGACACCAGTGCTGTACAGGACTGCTGGTCTGTTAGCGCAAAGCTGTGTCTCTGGTCTAACGGACAGCTGACTGCTCACTTGAAATAATAACCTAAAAACCTGGAAAGACAATATCAACAGGGAGTCAGTAAGACAAAATGGCTAATTCAAGTAAATAATATGCAAATATTTAAAAAGAGACATTTATATCATAACAAAATGTTTTCAGCACATTATTTGGCATAATGTAAATCAGGGATGTATGAAAGACTTCAGAACAGGACTAAGAAAATAAAACATAAAAAACATTGTTCTCACAAAAGCACTTTCTAACAAAAGAAATTCCAAAAAGGCACAAGTAATAGAACACAACCTGTAGATTTGTAATCCATCTGAAATTGTAACCACAAAAGCAAGGTTTTTGGTGGCACAGAATAATATTCACTTTGAAGGGTTCAATATCTAAGACAGAAAAGATTAAAAATGCCTTTTACAAGACTCAAATCTAGATCACAAAGCATTTTGGCTAGTGCTGTGCAATTTACAGGCAATATTTTGTGCTGGGTGTGTTTTGAACGGCACTTTGTATTGACCTTTGGATGTTTTATGCCCCATGGTATTGCATTTTTAAATCTATCACCACTCAGAAATGCACAAAAAAATATTAAACTGCTTTATTGCATTTTAGATGAATGTATTGTTTTTTGAGCTATGTGTGTTTATCTTTAGAGAAATTCAGGCTATAAAGAGTGTGTGCAAAGGCAGCAGCTAAGAGCATTTCTCTATTAAAGCCCTGGCAGTTGATTCAGACGACCTTGCAATGCAATGTTGTCTGTCCAGCTCTCTGGTTGTGCTGCCACTCTGGAGATGGCTTCCTAATGAAAGTGGCGCACACACAATGTCTGGGTTAACCACATCAACAGCTGGCAGGGTTTACGTGTTTACGCTTTACTGAACTTGTGCACTTGCCGGCAGGAGGTCATTTGTCACCATGTCCCAGTGTGTTCCTCATCCTGAGGCCCAGACGGTGATGTGGTTGCTGCTTCCCACGGTGACCAGCAGAGATATCAGCAGTTAGACTGCAAAACAAGGCAACAAACTACACCCCAGATGCTATTGAAAACAAGTGTGTTTAATTGCTCTGGCACTTTAATAATTCTTTATGAAATATAATGGCAAATCAGGTTCTTGCCTGCAGATTAATTTGCTGTAATCACAGCACTGAAAAACTGAAAAACATTTTCAGATGTTCAGGCTTGTATTTTGTGTGTGCATGCATTCCTACGCAGTCCAGTGATGTCATTGCTGACACTGTATAGAACATTATTGTCAAAATCAGGACTCAAGGTGCAAAAAAAATAATTGCTGGTACTCCTTTTTTTAACATGTTGTTTGTATCGATCGGTATCATCCAAGTGTTCAATTTTGAATTATTGCATCGAATAAAGACACTAGGTGATATTGCTGATGTTCACAACATATATATTTTTAATAATGGGACATATATTTCAAACAAAAAGCAAGAAAGCACCACACAAGCTGACTTTTAACATAAATTAGTCAACCCTGAATAATGAAATGTACATTAGGGCTACTACGAATAATGACAATGTACAACGGAGGTCTTTTGCTGAGAATCTGGCTGTCTGGAGGCAGAAAAGAGCACCAGGAGCTCATGAGAAGTACCAGGACACAAGAAAAAGTGGAGGTACTCTAAAGAGCAAAAGACAGAATTGCCACTGCTGCATACTACTAAATATGAGTCCCCTTCAAGCCCTGGCAAAGATCATCTAAGGTTAAAGGAAGTGTAATGGTGAAGGAAATGCACTTGTGGTCTAAAAGCTATAGAATAAAGGCAGTCCAGTGTTTTTATGTGAACCTTCTGCAGAACTTTCATAAAATTCCTCCACATGTATGTTTGCTTTATCTGTTTATCGATTAATCAATTTGATATCCCATCAGTCATAGTTCACAGCAAGATGTGATGCCAGGTGAACACAAAGCTAAATGGAGCAAGTTGGTGGGTCCCGTTTGGTTCTTCTCTACTCGAAGCTGAAATTTCATTGTATCACTTTGGAGGTCCACGTCCCTGAGGTGACCCTGGGGTGAAAAATGAACCCGTTTAAACAATATTACAAAGGGTACTGCAAAGGAGACATGCTTCTGGGGAGGGGTAAACACAGGCGCAGACCATGCTTCCCACTGGTTGCTCCTACACAGGAACCAGACTGTTTGCTCTCACCCTTGGAGCAGAGCGTCTGCAGGCTCATCAGGACTCCCCAGTCCAATAGCATGAACAAACACTTGTTATGTTTGCTCCTAGGGGGAAGAAGCTGGCCTACTTTTCAGTGCCAGCTCTCTCAGCCTGTGTGGTTTGCCCTGACACATCCCTCCCAACGAACGCAGCTGCGGGTACATTTCAACACACCCCCAGCACACTGGCTATGTGGTACACCCTGACGCATCCCTCACCCTGCCCCCCAGGGGCCGGACATGCGGTAAACCTATTTAAACATCTTAAAAACCAGGCTGAGACCTCCAGTCCCAGCCTAAACAAACACGCCAGAATAACGACACCATCGACATCCATTAGTCTTCACACATCTGCACCCTTGGCAGTGAGCAGACATGTCACTTGCAGTGTATTCACTGTGGAGAAATAGGCTTACATTCCTAAGGAGAAACCAGTACATACCCTAACAGAAGAAGCAGTAGGCGGTGGGACTGTGTAAAATTATCACACATGAATACTGTGTGCTTTCATTTATCTTTAAGAAAAGGAGGAAATACAGGTGAGTCAGAGATCAAGAGAACATTCCTGGCTTGTTAAAGAAACCCCCATACCTCAGGAGAGCTACTGTTCAGTAGTACTATTCTTCATTAAATAATGAAGAAAGGTGCATGGAAGGAAGGGTTATAAAAATGTGAGCATTTTTAAGACAACACTGTAAGAGATATAAAATCAGTAAGAACAGGTTGGGCACACAATTTCTTAGCAGGAATACTAAAATGGTTAAGTTTTCCTTTCATATTAAAAACTTGTTTACCCACTGAGCTTTCAGTTCCTTTATTCATTATTGTAAATCACATTATTTACATGAGGGCCATAGTAATCTAGAAGTGATTCATTGGACTCTAGGCTTTGGAACTACATCCTAGATACACTTTCTGAAGCACAAGTCTTTGGACTGTGGGAAGAAACCCATGATAACTGAGCTGGATTTGAACCCACACCCAAACAGCCTTGGCGCTTGGAAAAAGGAGCGTTACTTATAAGCCACCAAGCCACCCTCCTGTCCTTTCTTTTAACTTTATATTTTCCTTCAGGTTTTTATCCAAGAAATATATTTTTTTAAGACATGTCTTCAGTCTCCAAGGAACAGTGTGTCAATTCATGCAGTTACCCTGAAGTAGAATATCACTCTTCAGATGTCATTGCTAATGTGAATAATGCTATGCTGTTTGAATATTTTTGACAGCAGAGTTTGGTTTTATCCATATTCACCATACCTAACATCTACAATTCTGGTGGGAGCAATAGATATTCAGAAAGGTGTCTATGGGCCCAGGAGAATGTTTGATGTTGAGGAGCTGAGAGCGGTGAAGAGCGCTTCACCACTGATGCATCATTCTCTGTAGATCTCAGCACTCAGGTTCTCACAGGAGTCATTGCTACTTCTGTTTGGAAGGAATTCGTGCAGTACCCCGGGAGCTCGTGCAGAAGGAGTGAACGGCTGCTGTACCTAGAGGAAAGTCCTTATCATGAGCTGCCTGTAAACAACAGGCTGTGAAGGAGAAAAACGGAAAATAAAAGCAGTAAACTGCCTCAAAGTTGGCCCAGATAAACTGGAGGTGGGGTGCACTTCTCCCATTCGGCTGGGCAAGCACGCGGTGCATCGTTCTGGGAACGTGTCCATTTGAGGACTTGCTTGAGGCGTTTGTTAGGTTTTATTTTTAGCTGTGTATGCAGTCACAAGCAGGCTGGACTGAAGCTGCAGAAGTCGGATGAGCACTTCATCACCCTTATATAACCCAAATTAAATAACAGATCAGCGTCCGGCTTCCTCCGCTGCCTGTGGTTCAGAGTTTTTATTTGCTTGTCCTTTGTAACAGTTCATACTGTAAAGCATTTAAAGGTTCTCAAACAGTAGCGTTTGCCCTACATAGTTCACATGCTTGCTGGTTTTTAGAAAAAAATCACAAAACTTAAATATAACAAAAATACTCTCAGGTTCTATGGTTTGCATTAGTGACTTTTTGAGTCATTCTTCCCTGTATCTCAGCTCAGTCTGCACCATGTCTACATGTTCTCAACCTCTTTGTGGGGGATTCCTCCAGATGCTCCTGTTTCCTCCCACAGTCATGTGGTTTAGGTAAACTGATGGTTCTCTGCTCGTAGTGGGTGAATGAGTTTGCGAAGGAGTGTGTGTGTGTGTGTGTGTGTGTGATTGTCCAGTGACAGATTGGCATCCCCTGCCTCATATTCCAAGGTTTCAGCATCAGCATAGCCTCTGGACCACCTCGACCCTACAATGGACCAGATGTTATTGATAATGGATGAGAGGTGAGGAGGTCTTTGGGGCAGGAAAGACTGTGATTTGATTTGATGGCACGTGCAAATGGTAGACGTGGTGTTTCGAGGAAGAGCTGAAAGGTGTTTTGTCAGCCAGGCAGTGAGGAGAGGAAAATTGCTAAACAGCATCCATAAAATTTTCTTCATAAGATACTATTGTTAAAATAATTTTGCAGTAGAGAAAACATAGAATAAATCTTTGTGCATATTGTATATATCCACACGATATAATGATTCTGAGTAGCATCTGCAAATATGGACCCATTGGTGAAGACAGTATTGCTGCCAACGATTAACATAACAGCTTTGAACTGAAACCAGGACACACTCCTTTAAACACCAGAGTGAAAGAAAATTAGAAAATCTATGATTTAAAAGAACTAAGATTTTCAAGGATATGCAGCAGACGCACACTGATGTTGTCAAGAAGTCTCTCAGTATTGTTTCATTTTATTTCAAGCTTTTTTATTTCCTGCACTTCATTTCATTATCTGGTTGCACAACCAGTGAAAACCAGGCTGCCTGCTGAATATATCTCTCTGGTTCAAGGCCTGAGAGGGAAGACGAATGGGCCTTCACTACACAAGTAAGAAATGAATTACAAGGAACACTCATTAATATGGAAGTGCTTTTAAAACACATAATGAATTCCCTCAATCCTTATGCTATCCCATGCATACCCAACAAGTGCTGTTCAATTGGTTGTTGTTCTCGGACCAGCCTTGATGGTAATTCACTTCTGTAGTATTTATCTTCAGAATACAATTTGGTTAAAGGACATTACTGAAATTTTAATGTTGTGATCAGTTGCATTTTGCTGTTGCTAGGAAAATCCCTTGAGTAGAGCTGAGGTCCTGCTAATGAAATGCTCTCCTGAATTAGAAGGACGAAGAAATTACGATTTCATTTCAAATCCTGCAGGACAAGTGCCTGACTTTGCATACTAAACTACAAGTAAACACCTGAAACACCACATCCTCTCTCACAACACTGTAGGTACAGTTTTCTACAGAGCCTGGGAGCTTCTGCGTGCAAATCTATGCAAAGAATGTTAGTGGGTGTTATGTCCTTATTTTGAAGGTCTTTAGATTCGTGTGTGGGAGTGGTCTTTGTCTTCCATCAACAGGTGGAGCTCTGGTGTCAAATTTGAAGTTGAACGCCAGCGGCCAACTAATTGTGAAGAAGGCGTTAAAGGAATGAGGACAAGTGAACCAAAAGAGGGAGAGAAGATGGAGGCGGAAGCAGAGGCAGAGGTGGCAGCAGCGGCAGCGGCCTGTGCCAGAAGGAGTTGTGCGGTGTATTTATTAGTAGTAGTAGGTGTACTGTTTATCTTTGATGTTCTTGTACTCAATGACCACAAGTGTACGTGGTGTTGAATCCCTGTAAATAGGGTATTGCTGGAAAGCGGTGAGTGCCATTTTCTTTGAACCATTTTTTCTCATGAGTTTTACTGTGGTCAGGGAGTCAGGGTAGAATGGTGTTCTGCTGAGTCAGTTTTCTCCTCATTCCTTGTTACATTCCAATCCTAGACTGGCCACAACAGTGGGATTTTGACATATGAGATATGTACAGAATGGAATTATTTCCAACTTTCTATGGTAATTTGCCACTTCTATCCAAGAATTTATTGATTTTTAATAATTACTTCTTCAGGGTTGCAGTGGTGCAGAGCCTAACCTAGGCAGAGTACACCATATAGGATGCAAGTCCATCGAAAGACAATCACTCACACACACACACAGAAATATTAAGACACTTAGGGCAGCTTAGATCCATCAGTTCAACTGAACCACACATCTTTGGTCTGTGGGAGGAAACTAGAACCCCTGGAAGGCACCCATGCAAATATGAAAAGAGGATGAAAATTTTACACAGACTGTGAGGCATCAGTGCTACCTGCTACACTATCAATTTGCTAACTAAAACTAAATAAAAATAAGTATTTTGAGTCTACTCGCCATGATGTAAACTTCTGATAAATGAGCATCCACTGATCTCCACTTCCATTCCCTTAATTTAAGCTAGATGACAGCTTGCTAAAATTCAGATTTCTGTTTTAGTTTTGTTTCTGTCTCTTAGTTTCGACTACTGTAAAAGCTTAAAAAGTGGTGTGTTAAAGAAAATGGTTCTTAATGCACGTGCAGGAGCAGCTCAGCTCAGCTCAGCTGTGTGGGTCAGATGGTCACAGAAAACAGGCAGCGCCACTATGGAACCAGCTCTGTCTCCCTCTCTATTTCAACCCAGAGCAGCAGTTCTCCTGTCAGGCCATGTTTCCACATCGCTTCAGATGGAGCAGCCGTGAGCCATGCTGGAGTGAGCGAGTGGCCACGGAAGCAGAGGACAGAGATGGAGTCAGAGGAGCAGAGGAGAGCACCAGCATTGTGCAGGAGCAGCTAGTGGGTGAATGAATCCACAATTCCTTTTTTTTTTACTCTGTTAGAAAACAGTGGATAGTTCATGGCTCAGTACAACACAGCCCCCAGTACAGTGCTGCACAGTGCAGAGAAGGATGACCCCTCATGACACAGACCATTATAGGCTCCAATTCAGCACAGCACAGCCCCCTGGGACACAGACACTTACTGTGTTTTTCAGTGAGAAGACATCAATTTACTCTATTGTGCTTGGTCTCTCCAGTGAATCTCAAACCTTTAATGCGATTTGACATATTTCACTGAACACAAGATGTGACTGAGCAGAAAAAAAACCAAAATCAACTGATTTTAAATAAAATGAAACATCTGAGAGCAACAATTAACCTTCCCACCAGATATGCTCTGTAAAACTTATTTAATTAGTCAGGCAGTATCTCTTGTACAGTGGCTGTCAAAAGTTTGAGTACTCTTCCTAGACGTTATTTTTTTTCTACAAGGAATTTCATTAACAAGTCTGAGCAGAAGATGAACCCCTGGGTCTTCCCAGCTATTCTGCAGCATTTCCTCGAGATGTCGGACACTTGTGAGTTGCTTTGCTTTCGTTTTCTGCCCATTGTGTCCCATACAAATGTTTCCTACGTTTTGCAGTCATCGGTCAAACTTTTCACTGACACTCTATGAGCTTAGTAGATTTCATGGCCTGCTACATGTACATTGGTAGTTTTATGAAGTTGCATTGATGTTAGTGCATTACAGAGTTTAAAAAGTGGCCTATAATTCTCAATCTGAACAGTATGCATGTGCACTTCATTCTGTAATGTAGGCAAATGCTCAATGGAAAGGAGAGGCAAAGGTAAATTGTCTAGGTCAGACTAATGGACCTGATTAAGATTAATAACCTCTCAAGTCTTAATGAACCCTTAAACAATAATCCATTAAACTAGGTAATTGATCATCTAAAAAACCTATTAAACTCTTTCCTCGTGGCTAGAATTAATAACTGGTAATATTCATCAGGGTCTAGGGGCCTTAACTGATTAACTAGCCTGCTACTGCACATCCTTTTAGGGGATATGTTTTCCAATGAGTACTTCAACATATACAGCATGATCCAAAAAAACTAATGCATTCATTTTGGAAATGACAGCCCTATGTTTTACACATTTAATCTTTCCGAACCATGTTCTTTGCAAAAATTCTGATAACACAGTCACTTAATATAACATTAAAACGTCACAAAATAAAATTTGAAACTGCACGCTACAAGGGGTTTGCCCTACAAAACAGAAAGCATTTCAATAATTTAATCACCAAATTAAAAACCTTCCAATCCATCAAAACCGCGACTTTCACCTAAACACCCTAAGCTGTTTACAAGTTTCAAGGGCGTCCAATTCTGATTAAAAGCTACCCCCTAGTGGCCACTATAATAATTGCATTTCACGAAAGTGCTGAAGAAACTCGATTAGAGATCATTTCATTGTATTTAACTATATGGACTTATGGTATGGATTTTAGGTGTTTTTTTATTCTTCATGCTAGTCTTTCCTACTTAATAATATATAGTCGATAGAAATTAATGCGGACATAATTTAGAGACAAAGATTTCTAACTTAAAGGTTTGGAAAATCAAACAAATTTAAATTTAAAACGTCAATTTGAAACGTCACTATACTTCAGTCTACTAACAAGCAAAATATCCCATCCACGCAGTGAAAAAAATGGGCAGATTTGAAATATCGGTGAACACAATGACTACATTATACTCTTTCAAACTTTAATAATTTCAGTCTTGCTTAAACCAGAAGTCATGTGCCATTTTTACCAATGAACAATAGAACAGAAAAAAACTGGATCACAGAAGCAAAAAGACAGAATCAACATACCTACAAACTGCAAATGCATTCAAATAAAACACAATGGCAAAAGGTTACAGTATTTGACAGGGCTGATCATGTGACATTGATAATGTATTTCTATGATTCAGGAAAAAAACACGTTTATCATTGTAAATCTAGTGCAGAATTGAAAATAGATTTAATTTGCAAAAACCTGAACTACATTATGGGTCATATGGTCTTTAAAGGTATGTTTAAAGTCAGTCTGTGCGAGCACACAGAAGACAACAACAACAAACTCTTGAAAATAAATTATGTGCTTATGAAAATATTGTGGTTAAGTAGGCTTGACAACTTGTGAAAATATAAAGAAGAATAAAGAAACAAACAAACAAATAAAGAAAAAGAAAAGAAAGAAACTTTTGGAAATATAACTATGAGAAGTAAGGTTTTCTCTGTTCTTGATAAATGCTGTATGGACATGTTGTATGGAAAAAAACCTTAGTTTCTTCTGGAGACGATCATTCCTTGGTTGGAATGTTCCACAAATATTTACTGATGTCTAATTGCTTTCCTTCAATAAACTTAGTAACCCTCCAGTGTCTTCTGCTGCTCTGTCCAATCCTTTGGATGTTGGATGGCAAGAAAATATGCCATAGTTGAGTTCCTTGGAAATATCACATTAGGCCCTTTTGCATAATAAAAATGAGGCACTAACCATAACCAGTGATTAACAGACATAATCATAAAAACTCACAGCATACTTAAAATTGTTAGAAGATAATGTAAAAAAAGATCAATGAAACACATGAAAATAATGAAAGGTTATGTAGTTTCTCACATGACACTTTTGTTTCTTTCAAAACATCTGGTCATCCAACTTCAGTCAGATTATAGTGGTTTCTTTACAGTCTGTTGGAGTCCTTTCAGCACCACAACCGCTCTTTGCATGTTTATCTGTTTGGTCAATAATGTTTAATTGTAACATGGCAGATCAAACTCGAAGACTCGCTGCAAAAAATGAGAAATGTGATTGAAACAAGTTAGAATTTTTGGAAATTGGTTATTCTCAAAATGAAAAAATTCCCACTCTCGTAATTGTATTGTTCTATTGAAGGTTATCAGTGTGTATTTTTGAACAGTCACATGTTGAAAAGGAGACTGGCACAGCTCACTGGAGGCAGACAATCTCATCATGGATTCAAACTTGGACCGGAACAAGCAAGCGAACAAAGACTGCTAGCTATGGTACAGTGAGGCACTGAGGCATATACACCATTAGGGGGGCAGCTTGAAAAGGTTTTTTGAAAATTGCTGCTCTCTATATCCTGCTGGGTTACAAGGGTGGAAAAAAACCTGATCGCACAGAGAGGCCAATTTCACAACAGCATAATCACAACAGGAGGTATGTTTCCTGGGCCTGTGGCTGGAGTATCAAGATTATTTAAGGTGGCCAATACCATATTGTAACATGACCATTATTATTATTATTATTATTAGTAGTAGTAGTAGTAGTAGTAGTAGTAGTAGTAGGATGAAGAACACTACACGAAGGACCTCCCATTAGAAATGTTCAGAATTACAAAAATTGCACAGCTTTTTTATTTTCTAAAAGCTGGAAGCACGAATTTTGTATGTTTCTGCTTGCGGTCTCTGATTGGAAGCAAAATACATCAAAAAAATTTAGATATTTGACAGAGATATGGCATGGCATTTCTGCAGGTTCACAGCCCAGAAGGTTGTTCCTAACTTTGGTGATAAATAATAAGATGACAAATAATGCACACAGTTGTGGGATAAAACAGTCTTGCATAGGAATTTATGGAGACAAGCTGCCTTTATTTTCAGTCATTTTTAAACTATTTTGAGTTTTTAATTTAAAGTTTTGAAACTGTTCAAAATGTTCAATTAGAAAATATTAGTAAATTATTTTCTGCAGTAGTATTCAAAATATTTACTGAAGCTTACCACAAAATAAATTGGGGGAAATCTGTGTTACTCATGTTACTAATTGTCTAAACCATAAAGTTGAAAGTGGACCGTTGACTATTTTTATGTGATGAACTGATGTTCGACATTGTGTCAGACACATGGGTTGAGCTTAACTCATTTGCATACTAATGGAAGGCAGGGGTGTGAGGGAGAGTGTCGTCAAAAGTTTGAGCACACTTGTTCAATATTATTTATTTCCACGGGGCATTTGTTTAACAAATTTGAACAGGAAATGAGGCATGGCGTCTTCTTAGCTCTTCTGCAGCATTCCCAGAAATGCCGTACACCAGCAATCACCAAACAACAGACTCAAAGGGGTAAAAATAAATGCTCTGTGACAGGACACTCTTCCCAAGTTTCCTTCAGGAAGTAATTTTATTTCATGGAGAATCACATTTCTTCCAGTTCTCCAGCTAACCGTGTGCAACATTGTGGATCAGCAGTGTCGGATGATGGTTTGCTCTGCTCCTTGTTACTCTGCATCTGCTCCCATCTTCAGCCCTCTGTTCCTTGTATATTAACCCTACCTTCTTGTTTCTCAAGTCCTTAGACCTCCACATCTGTTGGCCACCATGTCACCAAGTCCTCTAGTCACCATGTTCCTGAATCTCACGTTTGTCATCACACTCAGTTTAAAAAGCCTTCATAGCACCTATTTGTCACTTAATGCACTTGCTGTAAATAGACTCCAGCATTTGAGTTTCCCCAGTCATGGTTTGTCCATGACAATCCTCTCACAGGAGGTAGAAGGGCTGCATGAACCAGTTGAATACATTAGCTAGAAACTGTCCTTGGGTGAATCTTGCTAGAGAATGACAGAAAAAGAATGCTTGGCAATCTAATGGGCAGTTTTTGCTCTCCAGTAGCACATCCTGGGATGGTAGCTCCAGCTCTCATATGACCTACACAATACAGAGAAACAAAATTAGAAATCCTGATTCCATGTCCTCTTATCCCATTAACTAATTGTGACGGGGACTCTGTTGGTCACTGGGGTTCACCTCCTAGGAGTCATGATAGATTTGAATGAGAGGTTGTGCAGATTACACATTTTTATTTTCATTACAATAAAAATACTTTAATGTACTTTTAAAGTTAATAAAAAATAATAGAAGTATTGGAAGTACTAATGTCATGTTGGGGGGGCACTTTCAGGAGCCCTTTCTTGAATGGGTAGCAGACTGCACTAGATGAGCAGTTTTTAATAATGGATGAAACCGTATTTTTTATTTGTCATGGTTTGTATGAGATTTGCACAAAATGTAGCCCATTAAATAGTGGTGAGGAATATGTATTATTCAGCTTTCATTGACTGCAGCCATGCAAAAAGTGGCTATTAAGTTACAAACACATTGAGGTAAAAACAGACTTTAGAAAGATTATTAAAAAGCAGCTAACTGACACATTCTTATTGCCTGAAAAGTGTCAAAACCGTGTAAAGCACACTGAAAAATTGGGATTATCTAAATAAAGGACTGCCTTTACTGCCCTAATGTTGGTTTATATTTATATGTCCGTGCTCTCCCTGAGAATGGTTCAAACCTACACTGCCACTGCTACAGAAAACAAGAACTAAGTAAAATTTAACGGTAAGATTACATACCTTATCAGTCAACTTCAGCTTTTATGAAAAAATATGAGTATATTCAGCATTTAGTTAAGACAAATAGCTGACTTTTTGGACCTATTTCTATAAGAACTAACAATAAACTGTATAAAAAAACACAATTATATTTTTATGAATTGCATGACTTACAAAGAACAATTGTGCTATTAGCAGTTCAAGAAAGCTTTTATTTTACACTTTTTTTAAATTGATTGTTATCATACATTAAAAAGAACTTTGAAAGCGTCCAAAAAATACTGTAACTGGAGGAACCACTTTCACCATTTATATATTTGGATGCGTTTTACTCAGTTGCCACAAGTCGGCAGTAAAAAATCACAAAACACTGAGATACAGCGGTTCATATTTGGAAAGACATTGTTCTCCTTTGAATATGGAGCAAATGTCCTGTATTAAGAAAGTTTAAGTGCCGACAGATACAAATGGAAGTATCACTCTACTCTCCAAGGACAAAGGTGTGGAGAAAATGCCACAATGTACACATTCATGGTTTTCAAATTTGTACAATGTACATATTTATACACAGCAGTGCTGCATTGCTGATTTCTGCCCTGCAGAATCTTTGATTTTAAACAAAGTAGGCCACACCAATAACATATGAGCTCAGGCAAGTCCCACATGTTCTCACTGTCTGACAATGAGCCGGAGAAGATGAATTGGCCTTGCTGTAGACCCTGCTGAATGCATGTGTACATGAGCTAAAGTACCTAATACTATATGCGCATATTTCAAAACTTATGTGGCATTAGTGGGTCCAGAAAAAAAGCACTGAGTGAAAGGGTGGGTTTATAGCTGCACTAGGAGACATGGAAGATAGAGTTCACGCAAGGTCCCATCCATCCATTGGGAATAAGAAATTCATAATTCAAACTGGCCACTGACATTATGTCTTCCATGTTTGGCTGGGAGGTCTGGTTTCATCTTAGCAGGCACCTTCATTTTAAACATGTAAAGAGAACATACTGAAGTCCCACTTCTATAGTGCTGGCAAATCAGTTGCTCTTTAATCATATTACTGCAACTGCACACTCTTTTTTGACGTTAGAAAACTTTACAAAAAGAAGCAGTAATCACTGTGTTGTAGTAAATTTGGTTTCACATATTCAGACCTTATTAATATGACTTTTTTGAAGAACCTTTGAAGACTTCATCCTTGCATAATGAAGAACACAACATGACAGTAACGTAGGGACATTAGTCTCATTTTAGCTCATTGTGAGTCCTCCAGGAGATAGACTTTCAGTGTATGACAGGGAGTGTGTGAAGGTCACTCTGCAGCACAGCACCATGTGATGGCCAGACATTGACAAGGACAAAGGTGTGGAGCGCATGCACAGTAGCTGGGTCATCACAGAATGAAGAAGGAGAGTGAATATGATGAGGTGTCATCATATACAGTTAATAGTCATCTCAAGTATAAGCTTGAGAATTGGGTATTCTGGGCATGAGTCTTCATGGTCTGTCTTAATGCTGGAATAATAATAATAATAGTCATTAATGTTTGGACAAAAATACACTTTTTCTTCCCTTGAAAGACATCTGACAAACATCTCAGCACCAGTCCATACTTTTGGATTAGAATTTTTTATTTAATCAAAGCCTCTTATTGAACTTGTGCAGTGTTTCTATGGAAACCAGCCAGACCTCAGAATCTAGGCAGGAGAGTATCAGTCAGGAGTGCTTGTGGTGCTTGCTGCTCCCTGGGTAATAAAGTGCTGCTGTGAAGTACTGCTGGTTCCTCAGAAGCTGTGTGGTTGTTTGCTTACATTGTTACAACTGATGAGCAACACAGAAATAACAGGGACTTGTGGAATAGGCTATGAATATTTGCTTGCGGTGACGATGAATATTCTGTATGTAGCATTGTCATTACAGTTTCAAGTATAATACCAGTGGAATAACCCCATGATTCTGAGAGTTTCCTGAGGCTCCTGACCATCACGACCCTGCCCAGGACAACGCGTTCAGTGACAATGGGTGAATTAAATACTAGTGGACTTTAGAATGCTACCTGTTCACGTAGACTCTAGAATATTCTAGGACGATCATTGTGCCTTCAACAGAGCCCCTGTCAAAACTCCTGCATAAAAACTCCTCTGTAAAGCAAACTTAACTATATAAGTGAAAAGCTTCTGCGCATGAGGGGGAATAAAAACCAGATCGACGAACCTGTGGAGGAGAAGGGGGCGTGTCGAATCGCAAGAGGGCGTGGCTCCAGAGCACAGGTGCGGGGGGTGACAACGGGCAGCGGTGCTACAATGAGGCTCCCGGAGGAAGAGTGCGAGTAAGAGACCAGCCTGTCCTGCTTCAGACAGGCGCCACATGTCCGCCGTCGGAGGTTGTCCCGCGAATAACAGCCGCATATGATCGGATCGCGAACCCATGCACAGCGCCGCTGTTCCAGCGCTGAAGATCCGTCCCTTTGCGGTTTGTTTCTGGTGCTCTTGTGGTCATCTGTCCTGTGACAGTGCAACCGGTGGTGCTGGAGCCGTACCTGGGAATACAGCGAGCGGACAGCACAGGTGTGAGGACACTGGACATGGACCCTTCTGGGAAACTTGCCACTTTGCTGTATCTGACGCTGCTCTGCGCGTTTCCAGGTATGGAGCTATTTCTGCCCGACGTGAGCGCGCACAGGCTGAGCTGCGGACCTAAAATACACAGCAGGGTTAGAGATCGAAAACCATAAGTAAGACGGGTGACACTCAGAAATTCCTCCTCTTAGGCAGTAAAAATGTTTTTCTTTGATTCAATAAAGGGAAAACAATTCACTGCAAAATTTCCTCACACCATGATCAACTACTGCAAAATTAAACTGTTCCATAACTATAAAAAGCGACACTTGTTCTTTTTAAAATGTTCGACATTGTGAGTGGGTTTTTTTATTTATAGTTGCTTGAGCTCACTGAAAGCACAAGAAACTAATAATTTACATGAGGATGGGTTCAGTAAACACGTGCTGATGGTCTTTATGACCCTCTGAGTTAATAATTACAAATTTATTATCTTTGGGCTTATTAGTGCGTTAAACTTGTGGCCAATTGGTGTTGAGTCTTTGGATAACTGGAATTTTGAGAGTTTTATTCGTGGAAACTGTATGTACTGAGCAACAAATGCAGTTCGTTGTTCAAGTATGCTGTTGCAAGTGTGCAAAAGAAAAACTGATTTAAACACCTTAATAAATATGAAAAGGTTGTGACTGTAATCGCTGTATGACCGAAAGAGGCTAAAGAAAAACTGAAAGAGGTGTAAAGCAGATTAGTCATAATGCAGACAACAGTCACATGTAGAACATTACTCTCTCCATCAGGTGATGTGTATCTCTGACTCGGTGGAGAAGAGCACCAGATAAAACGTAGAATAATCTCAGTTACCAAGAGTATTTCAGGGTGAGAAAGATATAAAGCTAACTGCCTTTTGGCACCTGCTTATTATGTTATCATTATAAGTGGCTTATAAGTGGTTGTGCTTTCTTGGTTTTTGCTATACAACAGATATACTCACACACACACACACACACACACACACACACACACACACACAGACACACACACACACACACACTTTTTTCCCTTCTGGCAAGAAGCACCATGCATATCTTGTTCAAATTAAATGTCTGTGGGTTGTCTTCAGGTCCACCTGTTAATTTTTGTTATTAGTTTAATACATACAGAAGCAAAAGTAATAGACTTTTTTCTTTCGCACAAAATGTATTCATTGGATTATGCATGTAAGTAACGTTCAATTTCATCAATGGTTAGACAGTAGTGATGTCTTCTTAGAAAATTATCCACAAATCTATGACTCAGTTCATGCTAACGCATGCATGTATTACATCCTGCCTCCCTACGTCATGCTTATATATGTGTCCTGGTGCTGTTTGCTCTTTGTCACTGTTATCCATCAAACCATCCTCATAAACTAGTGCCACAAAAACAGGATGTGGTGTTTGTAAGTATAGGTATGTCCCTCAAAAATATGACTATTTAAAAACACTCCTAAATGCCAAATCAGTTCAAAAGTATCTATAAAAAAATACTTCATTCATGTTCTGGAACAGTCAAAATGGCAAATTAGAATATGTTGTGTCCATATTCTAATTTGTAATTTGGAAGCGGCATAGGGCAAGCCAGACTGGTGTTTCTCACTGCCTTGTTTGCAGAGTAAATTTTCCTAAAGTTACACTAGAATTCAGAATTTTCCCAGAATTGGTATTATAATAGTCATTCAACTGAACAATGTCAGTGTGAAATTCTTCCAAAAAGGGCTATAGAGGGGTAGGGGATGACAAAGTTCTTTTATGCTGAGAGAACATTTGGCTTAAAATATTGCCTTGATACTGACATAAGACTTCATAAACGTTTATAAAGATGAAGATAAACATCCAATATGGATACTACAAATTTTGCTGTGTCTTTTTTGTCTAAACTATACTAATTATGAAAATATTTTAATTTTTAAAACTTGATGTACAAGTCTTCACTTTTGTGTGTGGAATTTACAGTGTTGGGGAGGGTGTTTTCAGGACTATGAAAAATGGAAAGAAATCAGCTTAAGATTCTGTTCAGGGCAAAAATTCAGAAATCTTTGCTTGAAACCACAGAAGAGTGAGGTTTGTTTAGACATAACCTCTGCCTTTTTAAAATCAAAGGTAACCATACAATTGTGATCTCCACTTGACTTACCTGATTCTGGACTTTGGGGAAATTCTTCACTTGGTTCCCAGGTTATTACGGTTAACTACATCTCCAGGTGAAAACACTGACTTGTTCAACAAGTGACTTCATTCTCCTGATCTCATGAATAAGCTACTCTGGGATGGACAGGTCAGGTGTGACAAAGAAAGAGACCATGAATAATAAACTTGCTGGGTGTACATATGGGAATGTAACCAAATGTTCCACATTGTACATTATGACAAGTTGTTGATGCTTTTTCTGCTTTATGAGGTATTTTTATAGCAAAATTAGGCGATCTATTGTGAAGTACAGTTGTAGAGGGACCAACTGTTTGACAGCACTGGTAGACAATCATATAGTTGTTTTTGTTTATCTAAATGTTTAGATGGAAATGGAGTCCATTCCCTGATGAATCAGGAAATGAAGAACCCATTTTGTAGACAAAGGAGCAATGTGTCAGACATACTGTAGCGAATACTCTACTGTGTCTGTACAAATTGAAGTGAGTATTATTTTTTAACTGTTATATTTATATATTTCAACATTATATCAACCGTGTAATGGATTTATTTATTTTGAATTTATTGTTTGCCTAAAGTAAAACAAGTTTAATAAATTTGCAAAAAAAGGACTCATCTGAAAGCCACCATGAGCTGCCATGATAGTTTCGGAGCACTCTGGCATAGATTCCACACATGTTTGAAGCTGTAGTGAAGAGAGAATACCAAGGAAATACCAAAAAATTCCATTCTTTGGTGTTTTACTGATGATGGAAGAAAATGCTCAAGCACCTCTACATAATGTGTTCAGCTGAGTTTAGATGTTGTGACTGAGACAATTATATTGTTTATGTCATTATCATGCCTTTCATTCACTGACCCTTCAGGCATTCTGGATGGGGTACTGTCATCCTGGAAGACTGCACTACCATCAGGATCAATTTCACCACTCAGAAATTCTTTGTATCTATTGGCTTTTACTTGCTCTCTTAAAGAAATCAGTAAACCTAAAGATCTTTCCAAAGATGAAAACACTTCACACCACAGAGCCACCACAGCAGTCAGTTGCTTAGATCCATGCACTTCTTTGGGTTTACACTTCACATGTCTTGGTTTTCTTATTGAGAAAAAGGGTGAAGGACAGCTCATCTAACAGCATATTTTTCTCTCCACTGCTCTACAGGCTATAGCAGATGGTCTTTTCACCTCTTTGCTCACAAAGGGTGATTTTAAGGTAATAAAGCATCGCAATGTTATTTTGACATATTGTCTATGAATTGTTCTTAATGAGGATTTCTGAGATTGAAGTTTGAAAATGATTACATCTCAAACTACTGCACCAACATCATGGCTAAGAAAACTGACTTTCTTCCAGTCAAACTTAACTGATGATGTCTTTCCATACAACTTCCCTCTCAGCATCACTTAAACCACTTTTCATCATGAAACATCAGCAAGATGAGCAGTTATTTATCACTGAAGCTCCAGTAACTTGTTCCCTAGAGATTAGACTATTCCCAAAGTCCCAGTGATATCTTCTTTAAACCACTCTAGCAAATCTGATAAACATTTTGATCTGCCCAGCATTTTCATACACTTTATATACTCCTGTATATATGACTTTAAGCATGATAAAATAATTAAATAATTAATACCTCAAGGAAAATGGCAGTTGTATTAGACCGGCTTTCATAATTTACATCCTTCATTAATTTGAATGTTTCTTTTACGTACTTTATTAGTTTCACATATTAATAAAGGAAGGACATGCATTAATTGTGTAGTAAAGCAAGGATGTAATAGTAATTTATGCTAAAATGTATAATAGTACATAGTGAACAGTCTGAAGCAGAACAGTGAACCACACAATCATGATGGAACCACAAATTAATTTCTGTTTTCTCTCCTTTAATTATAACTTTCTCTGCATTTTCTCATTGGCTTTTTTGTTTTCTGGTGCATCTTTAGAGATCATTAAGAATTTTTTTAAGCAGCAATGTGTTTGTCATGCTGAAAGTTTGAAGCGAAAGAGGAATTTTTAAGGGAATGTGAAACAGGATCTGTTCGGATTAAAGCAGGGATTTGGGGCACTTTCACTATACATGACTTTCAGGGTTTTTGGAGAATTTCAAGATGCTGCTCATTTGGCCAGCTAGAAATCCAATTCTAGTGTAATCGCTAGAGGTCCACTTTCAGACTCAGCACAAACCCCAACCCTAAATCATACCTTCTATTAACACTAGACAGTAGGGTCCTATATGAAATTTGTAATATCTTTGTTTCAAAGTTTACTTTTCAGTTGGAAGCATCCATGAATCAATATTTGACCCAAAAGGCACTGAAGTTTCACGTTTTCAGAGTGGCAATATATTGTCATTCTGTACTTATATAAATGTACAAGAGAATGAAATTTAGTTTCCCCTGGACCACAGTGTGCAATGCATTGAACAGAGAATGACACAGGACACATGGAAGAACTGAGGTAGTGTTGGTGGTCGACAGAAAAATAAAGCGTGAATAAAATAACTGGACAACACTCAGCATTACTGACCCTCACTCATCACTCACTTATACTAAACAGTTATATAGTAATAATTAGTGCTGTAGACATATTCTTGAGAAATGCTGCATTTAATGAAATGGCTACATAAAACATCAGTGATAAACCTCTCTGTCATATATAGGGAGCCAGTTCATTCCAGGGAGGCCACACATGCACATATTCACAGGCAATTTAGAATGATGAATAAACTTCACGAATCAGTCAGACTGAACTGGGTTTGAAACTATGCTCAAGCAGCCCAGGTGCTGTGAGACTACTTGCTGCACCACAGTGATGCCCCTCATTAATAGAGTATACTGCATAAATGAAGGGTTAATATACACATATGCAGCATAATATAGAATAGATTAGTTATATTGTTAATGATAATAAATAAACACAGAACATAGTCTATATTATATATGAGCTTGCAGGCAGTAACATCAAGGCAGGGTTCAGGGCAGATCCAGATGGATACATTTACACTGCCCACCCCTGCCTCACCTCAGTGGGATAATGACCACCAGCAACTGGCATTTGAAACCCATCAGCGGAGCCAAAAAAAGGAGCTGGTCTGTGGACTGTAGGGGGGGCTTTTGGAAGGGAACAGCAGGGCTCCCTAGAATCAGTCCTAGTTTGTGTTGAATGAGCAATTTGTTGTTTCTTTCTATGTTTATTGTTTTGGTCTTACTTTGCCTGAGCATAAACCCCTTTACTGATGGTGAAATTGGTCGTCCAGCAGCCTCGTCTTGCCCATGTTGCGGCCTCCACCCCACAATTGGTTAAATATGGATAATAGATACATACTTCCTAAAAACTTAAAATATTTTAAATTATGAAAAATTACTCAAAGGACTAAAATAGTGCCATTTTAAAAGAGGGCTATACGTCTTAGTGCTAATCAATGTATTACTATACTTTTTTTAGTTGTGCAAATTTATTCTCACTGTATCTTGGGCTTTTTGTTTCTTATGCTTCCAAAGCAACACCTCCAAGACAATGAGCAAATGCTGCTGATATAATTTGTGGACACTGGAATGTCACTGTAGAGCTGGTGTGGACTAGCTTCTGCGTATCAGTTTGGGTGAGAGTTCTACTGTGGAAACAGATCACATTGGGATGTACTTGTCAGCTGGGGGCAGGGAACTTCTTGGGTCGCGCTCAGCCAAAATGGTACCAGAGCTGGCCATATGAGGTTAATTCAGGCTCTTGGGGTCAATGTCCCCCAGCACCTGAACTTGAGGGAACAGTGTTGTGCCAGAACAGCTGTTATGTCTGCCTGTTTATCTCTGCCATCTGCAATGTCTGCCACTCTTGCAAGTCCTGTCCTTCCATACCTCACCAGGCACTGAATGACCCTGTGACTCCTGCAGCCTTAAGGGCTTCAAGAGCAGCACAAACTGATCAACACCACAATAACTATAATACATGCCTTTAAATGAAACCCAAATATCCACAAAAGAAACTTGAAGCACTGTGATAGCCTGGTTGTACTCACTGGGATTTTTTTAAGCTTAAGTGCCAATTTTGTGTACAAGAATGTCTTTTAAAATGTCCCATTGTCTTTGAGTTAAGACAATTGCCTTACGAGCTGAATTCTCATTAAAGAAAAAACATCAACACGTATTCCTAATCTTATATCATTGCAGTCCAAATTTAGATGTGTTCTTTTAGTTTAGAAAAAAATAATTTGCACATTTTTTAATATAATTATTCTGGCAGTTAAATATAATCTTTTATGATACTTGGGCTGGAGAAACAGGTCTATTCCTGCCGGGGGCAGACCTGCTGGAGATTTCAGTGGCATATAAAATTTTCATATAATCAGAAAGTGTCTAATAAAAAGTCATGCATTTATAAAACTGTGAAGCTCCCTAGCATTTCAGGTATGAAATTTTTTATGCTACCATATGGTCTCCAGGAGTCTTACACAAAGTAATTGCTACAGATGTCAAATGTACCACATGCACAACAGCTAATCAAAGGGACACTGCAGGCAAAACACATTAATTTTAAAGTAATGCTACTTGGGTAAGTTTTTAGAGCACACCTGTACGCTGTGCTCTTTTTGTGCTGTGCACGCAGAGAGAGAACTAATAGTGTCACTGAAAGCGACCACAGCACACACAATGCGGGAGATTTTGCTTTCTTAATCAAGCTATTTAGGATTACAGATTTAGGATTTTTTAGGATTATCAGCAAAATGAGCTCCCTGGTTTAAACCTCAAAGGAATGAGTTGGGTACGGTGTCCAGCATTAAAGAGACTTTAATGCAAGAGGGGGAGACTGAAGTCTGTTTGCTAGTTTCTCCTTCAAGCACATCCTTCAATATATTCAAACCTCAAATAGGCAAATTTCCTCGGGTTTTGCAGTTTCCTTTGAAATCAATGAACTACATATTTTAGGGTTAGGCTTATCTATCTATCTATCTGTCTATCTATCTATCGATCTATCTATCTATCTATCTATTAATCTGTTGTAAACTATTTTTGCATGTTTTATATACATCCAATTTTGATTTCTAATATGTTTAAAATGTATAAAGAAAGATGAAATGGGTTATAAATACTGTGAAACGAGTGTATAGCTCGGAGTGTGTAGTACGGTAACTGTTCAACAAATTTGTTAATGTAACAGTAAATGTTGTGTTTGTTTTAAAATAATTAATTCATTTATTCCACATAAACAGTTGAGCCGTAAGCAATGAGTGGATACCCCACACTTGTGTGTGTGTGTGTGTGTGTGTGTGTGTAGGCAGGCACGTGTGCATGTTTGTGCACTCTGACATGGATTTTCAGAAGCTTATTGCTTTCTTAAGACATTAAAGGCCACACAGCAGTGTGCAGGACAGCTTGCATGCCCTTCAGTGTTGACCACCAGAATATTGTTTCGTGGACAGAATAACAGAGAGTTCCTCGAAGCACTTACTCATTTCTAAAAGAAAAAAATACGGAATGGCTCACAGGTGGACCTTCTTTACCAAAGATGTCCAGAAGGTTATCAGACTTGCTGCAAAGCACTGTATGTGTTTCTGCACAGTGTCGGTGCTCAGTATGTGTCTCCATGGAGACAGTGTACATGTTGACATGAAGCCAAGGGGCAAATATGTTTAAGATTCTAAACTGAACATCCCAGACATCCAGATCTCAGATATTTATTGCATGATGTCCAGCCACAACTGGGAGCTGTTGTCTCACCTTCATGCTTCTGTCTTTTGCACAAAACAGTGATGAACTGACCAGGATCTTGATTCTTGCATCACAAAAATGCCAACAGCAAAGAGTATGAACGTATGTTCCACTGCAATCTCAACAGTCTTATTTCCTGCTGTGAAGCAGAGCTGATCGTTTGTCTCAGGAATGAAAGTGCTTGCTAAGAAATGTCTCGAGTCCAGTCCTGCATTTGCAGAGATCAATAAAGCTTTAAAGCTCTACGTGGTGCCAGAGGACATTCACGCTTTGATCATCTGGAGAAGAAAAGACCAGATTGATTTCTCACTTCATTGACATATAGCCATGTTGAATGTGACAGGACTGCACAGTGTGACAGTAGAGGAAATGAAAGACCTTAAGCAATAATCGAGCTGCACGTGTGATAGTGTTCTTCCTGGAGATACAGGGTTTAATATGGACACTTCAGAGATAGTTTGGAGGTCCCTGTGTTCTCCTGAAAACCCCCCATGCAGTACGCTACAGCTACCAAGCATCTGAAGTTTTTTTTTTACATTTACATTTATTCATTTAACTAATGTTTTTCACACAAGAGACACAATTTTTACATGCAGTTGTGCTGAGTGCACAGTAAAGCAGTATGATATTATAACAATCTCATATCATAAGACATAAAACTGTGAGTCAATTAATCTATTAGGCTCTTATAAGATAACTTAGATGCCACATTATACTTAAAATAATTTAGTGTACAGTATTTGCACATTTATATAGTAACTAAAGTCCCCTTCATTTATTCCTACAACTGGGAACAGCTTCTCACTTCATATTCAGTGCTTTTATTCAAATTATTTGTAAGAATGACATTTGGAAAAGCATAAGCTCCCCCTTGACCTCACCCCACCTCCACCTCCTCCTTAAAATAGATGTAATTGCATCAGTAGTTAGATAATGTGAAATATTTTACAAAGCTGAATTCTCTTTTGGCAATTAACAACTGCAAAAAATGTTTTAAAAAACAGATGTAACAAGTTGCTATGGCACTTGAACTCTACTTAAAGAAAGGTATATTAAGCATCTGTGGTTTCAGTGGATCTTTGTATGGAGAAAAATACTAGCAGCCAGATTGTTGTGGTGAACGTGTAACAGCTTCTGAAATTATATCCACCCACATGTGTTCTAGCAATAAACATCAAACCATGTGTAATGCAATTGTTTGCTAAATTTTAAGAAGAGCCACCAGATTAACATGCTTTCCACTTATGTCCTGAAATGTGCGTGTCCCCAGCTCCTTCCCCTTAAGGACGGCTTGGAGGATAATAGTATTAAAGTATGGAGAGTCAGCTTAGTGACCTGGCCTAAGGGATATCACCCAAACCCAATCTCAGAATACACAGCAGGAGCTACAACATGGGAGCTGGAGTGATGGTTGGCAACAGTACCACACTACAAAGTTATATGTCTTTGGTGCAGTAGCCTTTGGTGCTTGTAGCCAAAATACATCACAAAGTTTCATTCATAAAAACTAAAAAATAATAGACTTTACATCGTTTTTTTAGAATATTAAATTTAACTATTTGACCTGTCTGTAGAGCTGAGTTTTCAGACAAGTCTGTCAGTTTACCACTTCTACATTCCTGTAGTCAACCTATTGTCATGAGTTGTGGGTCATGACCGAAAGAATAAGATCACGGATTCAAGCATATAAAATAAGGTTTCTATGTTGGATCTTTGGGCTGACCTTCTGTGACACAGTGAGAAGCTCAGTAATCCAAGGGAGTCTCAAAGAAGAGCTGCTGTTCCTCTAGACTCTAGTGGTCAGTTGAGGTGGTTCTGACATGTTGTCAGGATGCCGCCTAGGCGCCCCCCTCAGGAGTAACACCAAACACGTCCCACTTGGAGAAGACCCTGGGCAGACCCAGGACATTATATCTCTTGGCTGGCCTAGGAATATTTGGGGATCGCTCAAGAGGAGCTGGAGGCCATTGTGGGGAACAGGACAGTCCGTGCCTGACTTCTCGGCCTGGTCCTTCCACAACCCTCACCAGCACAAACAGGACAGGGAAACTGAACTGAACTGAAATAAACAAAATATGCAGTTTACCTATCATCACTGCAAAAAAGAATTACATTCTTTGACATTCTACAAAAAACACACAACAGCTTTGACGAATTAAAGAAATTAATAATTATGTTTACTGATATATGTGTGAATAATTTGAATATTAGTCTTCAGATTGGTTATATTCTGTTGTGGACACAATAAAAATTTAGTTTCAAATATCATTCATCAGCAGTTTTACTGTCACAGGGCACCAACGAAAGAGTTGTGGGAACACAAACTTTATTCTTGCGTGGCATGACTGACAGCAGCACCAAACAAGCACCATGACACAGCTACCTACAGAACTATTATACAGCCAACACAGCCCCAGGGTCATTGCCAGCCCTAGACTTCCCACCACAGTTGAACACATCAACTATTTACGCACAGCAAGAGATGATGGGAGCCACAATTCCACCCAATGTTAAAATATCCATCTAGATATTTTGCAGCTTTCTCAGCTATTATGCAGAGAATGTTAGGTAATACAACCAACTAGCTATGATAGATGCAGATACAAGAAAGTCTTAGAGGCCAGTATGGATTACAAAACATGTCCTGTAATGGAGAGCACATTGGGTGATTGGAATTGGTTTTCAGTCCAGCTCAGTCTGTGCTCAGTTTGCATGAGAAGACAGTGGAATAGCACAGGAGTAAGTAAACAAGACTAAAGAGTGAAAAGTAATATAGATTGCGGAACACCATTTGAATAGAACACTAACAGAGTAAGGACTCCTTATGCAGCCTGATGTCTGCTAGCACAGCTGGACGAGCCTGTTGCTGACTGTGATCCATTATTTAGCCGGGGTGGCGTCCAGAGGGTAAAAGTGTTTATTCAAAGTGGGTGGGAATTCATGTATGCTCCAATCCAATTAAACTCCTAGTGCCAAGCCAGTCTTTCTGATGAGATTACGTAGTCTGTTAGCATCACCTGTTGTAATGTATTTGCCCCCAACATATTGCAAAATGGCTCAAGCTGTATAAAAGACAGTACCCACCACAACAGGCTGGTACAACATCTGCAGTGGTGACCCCAATAAAACAAATTACCTAAATATCATCACAAAGGAAATTTGACTTAAGCCTTTCTTGTAGAAGGCCAAAGTGTTGCTATTCCACTTTGGTCTGTTGTCCAAATGCACACCTGGGTGCTTGAATGGCCCACCACAGCTCCATGAACGGCACTTCTCATGGTAGACGACTGGATCTGCTGAAATCCATCACCCTCTCATTAGTCTTTTCAGTTGTTTCCTTTCGTAGCACTCAAAAAATTGTATTTGTACTAAAAAATTATAACAGATCACATTTTCCAAAATCACTGAACTGTTGCTTTGGAACCATGTAACTGCAACAGAAACAAAAATGAAATGCATGTAACTAATAAAAATTGTCCATTATATCACAATGGTATTAAAGTTCCTTTAAAGCTACTGCATAATATAATTCCAAAGTGAAAAGAATGGGCTTGTACTGTATCTTGTGCATTTGCTCCTCCATCTGTACTGGAGCATCCAGGTAAACTTTTTGTCCAACAATAGTCCTGGTTGGTCATCAGAAAAGTCACCACAATTTTCTATTCTTCATACCCATCATATTGCAGCGAAGCATCCACCTTGTTATTACAGTACACAGTTGCATAGTCACATTTTCAGAGAGTTTTGGATTTATCTTCAGAATCTCTCATTAAACTGTTGTGATAGGGCACAGTTACTGTGAAAGCCATCTATTATGTAACATAATCCAGCCTGATTACTGCCTGTCCCATGATATAAACTGGAGTGGGTTCTTATTTTCTTTTTATTGCTGTGCAAGAGCACTAAAAATATTTTTTTGTTTCAGTGTAAAAACCTGTCACTCGGTGGCATTGCCTCCTTTTATGACCATTCAAAGGATCTGTCACATAGTAGATCACTTAAATCAGCTACTTGTGCTACATGGAATATTAAAGCATTTAGATTTCATATCAGAAGGAAAAATAACACTGTCTTTAGCAAACAAATGAACAGAGAGGAGTTAAGTCTGCCGTTTGCAGCAGGTGTAATATAACCAGTTACATACTAGTTACTCCCAAAGCCTGAATGTTGCATTTAAAATATTACTTATATAGTCAGATCTCTTAACAGAGTCTGAACAAAGATTAATGCCTAATATTCTATATCTGGAGTGTATGTACTGAGTTTTTATCACTGCTTTTTGTGTCAAAAATTCATTACAGCAAATGAATATTCATTCTTTATATTAAACTGTAGCCCTTCATCACACTCATGAGCAACCATTGGAATGCAAAGCTGAACAGGCAGAAATGAGAGCCAGGGAGAACAGGACTCAGCTGGATGGAGGCTCAGGGACTTCACTTTGCCATCTAGCTGTCCTCACTGTCCAGCTGGAGAAGTAAAGAGTCTCGGGAGAAAACACTGCTAAGGGTAGGAAAATACTGCCATCCTGTCTATACCCTTACCTGATGTGCTGCCAGACTCAGGTCTGCCTGAGGGGCTGAAACAACCCTGGAGACTCTTCCAAATGGCTACCAGCTCCAGTCTGGCAATGCAGTGTATCACCTGGGGCCTCTCTAGAACGTGATCCCTTGTGTCCCACTATGTCCAAATGCTGCTATGCTTTTTTACATGAAACAGTCAGTAAAAGACAGAAGTAACATGACATCTTTCATTATTTGGCCTTTCAGATGAAATATTTGACCCAATTATATTCCTTATGCTAAAAAGATAACAGTGCACACAGTGGTTGGTTGTAGGCATTCTTGTAAGAGTTCTTCAGAGAGCATAACCATGGGAAGCTGCACAATGTAAACAGTTTTTGGGGTCACCAAGTCAATAACTTTAGTATGGTGTACACTATGGCCGCAGTGCAAAGTTTGGATACACGTCATCAAAATTATTTTTATTCACACAGCATTTAGCTAGCAAGTTTGTGCAGAAAATGAGCCTCTTTTCCCAAGCTCCTTTGAACAGTTTCCAGAGTTGCAGGCCACATGGGGATGATTTTGCTTTGATTATTCTTTCCAATTTCTTTCTTATAACTTATATATGATTTCGAAATTGTACTCAAACTTTTGCCGGCTATTTTTGCCAGAGGGTGAGTCCCTGGACTCTATTCTTGTACAGTAGCTCCTGGCCAAGTTTGCTGTGTTGTGGACATTTTTTTATTGTTTGTTCTTACTGAAGTGATCAGATATGTTTGTTTAGTCTTTATCTCTTGAAGAGTTGTTTGTTTGGTTCTCCGTTGTTCGGTATGTTCTGAGGCCTAAAATGTGGATGATTATTCAGTTATTAAACAACTGCTGTAGCAGAACTGTAATTTCACACTTAAAAGAAGCAGATAAATTAGAAAATCAGATCCCAATTTGTAATTAGAGCTGCCTGCTTCCAGGAGCTGCTCTCCTCTAGCCTTATCTCCCTCGTGCTGTGTGCTGGCACTGAGGCTATGCCTGCAGATAAAGAGATTCTCATCATCCCATAATTAAACTAATGCTTTATAAATATTTCTCTCAAAACCCAAGTTGGGGGTGGGGATTTGATGCCTGATAGCTGACGCATGTTTTAAGGCCAGAATTATTTTATTTTATTTCAGCATGGTTGATGGTGGGTAACAGTCAACAGATTCCTGATTGTAAGCATTCATTTGTATCAGGTTTGTTTACAGCACATATAAACACATAGAAGAACGTTTCAAAGATTTCCAGAGTTCACATTGGAAATCTTAATGCAAAACATCAACTTAGGTTTTGAATGCTGATCAAAAAGCTTTTAGTAGACCTTACTGGGTGTTCATCAGGGTCAAAAATGCAGGAATAAAATAGCACTCAATCTGTTGGGCAAGTGTAGAGGAAGAACATAACACGCACAGAAAAACACACACAAAGCCGTAGCTTTTTAGATTTTTAGATTTTTCTGGCACTTCACTAGCTTCAAAACAGGGTGATAATGTAAATTTTGCATTTTGTTGAAACATCTGTTGTTTGTTATGGACATTTACATGTTACACACAGGATTCTACCATCAAAGAACAGAAATAGACTCCTTCTGCTTCTTAGCAAGGACTACAGCAAATAACCAACACTTAAGTCTCAAACAGTTTTTTTTTTTTTTGTTAGCAGCATCATAGTCCTTATCACTATATTTAAATTCAGGGTTTGGGTCTTATGATAAAATGCTCTGCTCTGGATCTCTGATCCTGTCCAGGCTTGCTTTGTGCTGTACCTCTTGGTGATAAGGTTTCTGATTGAGGATAGATTGGAATCGCTCTGTGCAGTTTTCCTCATAAGCCCTTATTTGCTGAACTCTTGTGTCACTTTAGATAAGATTTTGTTCCTTTGCAAATGTGTGTGAAGACACTGCTGCACGTGTGTATTCCTGCAAACACACTCTGCTCCTCAGTGAGAAGCTGCTGCCAGTGAATTCTCACCGAATTCATTGAAACACAATCAAAACTTAAGAGGGATTTAAGGGTTGTCTGATGAGATAGCACACTTAAAATAGCTGAAAATAGCTGCAGATTAAGCTGATGTAATCCAATTTAAAGGAGCCTCCCCCAATATTCATTAAAATCCATCTGGTTTGAGTTGACTTGTGCAGTTTGCTCCAAGAGTTGTGGCATGGAACATTTCTTTGAAAGCCAGATATTCAAAAAACATAATTTCAGCCACATTTACCTGAAATGGTCACTGTTGTTTAAGTCTGGTATCTGGGTTCTTTTGACTGGACCATGGCTGAGCTAGGATGGTGCACATGTTGTTGTGTCATCATTGTCTATGAGAAGAGGCATTTGGCAAGTTTACATTCTGATCCATCTGAATGATGGATCATCTTACTGGAGACATCTGGATGTGTAAAATGGAAAAAAAGTACGAGTATTTAGTTGTGTTTATGCTTTCTTAAGATCAGGGCTGCATTCTGCCACGCAGATGTTTTCATCTGAATGTAATGTATTTCTTCCATGACTTTTTCGAGGATAAAATCTACAATTGGAAACACTGAAATTTGTACCCAATTTTAGACATTTTACACTAGAATTCAGTATTCTACTGAAGACATAGTTAGGTACTGCTAAGAGAGTAAGTTGGCACAGCGGTAGTTAGTTTGAACCAAGGCAGTGGATGGCAAGTGGAGGCAATGAGGCACTGAGAGGCAATAAGCTGCATCCAGGCTGTGAATTTGCAGCTGTCAGTTAGCATGAAGCAGTGACTTAGTACAGAAGCAGTGATTTACTACCAGGCCAGTGAAGTAGCACCAAGAACCCAAGCAGCCCAGCAGTATTGAGAAGACAGTAATGCCTGTGTCAAGTTAGTTTTTTAACCCATTGGCTGAAGGAGCTTTAAGGGCTCAGCTCTTGCTCTTCTGCCAGCTACCATTCCCCTCTGAGGCTGTTACTCTTGAAGGTCTGCTGCCCCCACTAGGCAACTCAAGTTATTGTTTTTTGTAAATACTGACATTAAATCTTACAAATATTATACTCTCCACTGCTCCCTGTTCAGCGTTGACACTTTCAGATCTTCAACAGAAACGTTAAAAAAAAACTCACTCACAAACTCACTAAGAAAACACACACAGCTAGTAGACACAATAGAGAGGACATTTCAAAACACACTAATGATTCAAACATTTCAGTTCAGTACAGTGTTTATATTATCAGGCTTTGGATTTCACAGACGAAATACATTTTTTTCTATAAAAATGACCTACAGCTTGGTTAATAGTGGTCATATGGCCTTTATTGGTTTAAATTTCCAATTTATAAAGATATATTTATATATGCGTTTCCCTTGTTCTGAGAAATTCTTAAACATAGTGCTAGCAATAAACCTTAAACTGCCTACACACTGGCCCATTCTCTGTTTTGACTGTAGCTCTCAGTTCAGCTTTTGGCAATTACATATCAACCATTTTATGGACTCTCACTCTCTGGACTTTTAACCACTGCCTTGATGGCCACTATGTACTTCTGCTCCACCTTGCTAACATATACTTATTTGTTACCACATTGATTCCGGATCTCTGCTCTTCAGCTATTTGGCCCATTGTTTTGACCAAGATGGCAAGGTCTCCACCCATCCCAGTAGCCCTCCCTAAACTACTGTCAGTGTGGCACAGATGGAGCCAGAGCAGCACTAAGGGATTAAGGAAGATTTTCCTTGATTTAATAAACAATTGTAATGAAACAGTGCTGCAGATAAACCTGGGTGAGGAACAAGAGCAGAGACTGAGGAGGAACACAGCACATCAGAGTGCATTACCACACCAGCCAAGCCCCAAGGAAGGTTTACCATCCCCCAGCCAATGGGAAGCTCCCTGACTACTGATGGAAAACAGACTTAAGCTTTTAGTAGTGAAAAGATTACTGAGGAAAATAGCAAACATCCAGAGGTGAATTGACTGACAGCTTAGTGTAAATAACATCATGGTAATTTGCACTATATCTAATTTAAATTCAGGATTTTCTTGCTGAGGTGAAACTATACTTAGCCAATCCATTTTATTTGTACTGCGGAGTAGTTGTCAGGAAAAAAGGGATGTAATATTTATAGATGCAAATTAATTGTTACGAGATTAACTATCGAACAAGTCATGCATTTGCACCTGTGTAAGTGAGCATATTTTATATCATATTTAAGTCCAAAGAGGCAGAGCTTGACTCATGTGAAGTATGAGATGGGCTTGAGGGATTGGACTGTGGATTGTTGAAGGATTAGGAGGTAGGACTTAACAGATTCACAACAGAAATTAAACGAGATTCTATAAAAATGGGGTCACCAGCGCACGGGGTATGAGAGTTGCTGTAACTTTAAGCGAAAAAGGTCCCTGACGTCATAACAGGACTGTATCAAACCTTGGCTGAAGCTTCAGTGCAGAAGTGCAGGGGCACAGAAGTGGCTGCGGTTGAGGAGACTTACCACCCTCTTTCTCTGGATGCCTGTGCGGTCACGGATTCAAGCTGGCTGACCAGGACAGTAGTGGCTGCTGGGATCAGCTGATCCACCTCAAGCTGAGTGTTTCGGTGGATTTCTTACCTTGTGAGTGCGTTTCACCAGGTTTCCGCTCAGATCTCACACAGAGGTTACAACGGACATACAGGTCCGGGTTTGGTGGATCTCTGCAAATCCATATGTTCTACAAGGACTGCTGGCATATTTACCACCTGTAACTTTTGAACTGTAATATTTAATTTGAAACTGTGATGATCAAAAAAGTTTGCTCCTCTTGGAAGGCACGTTATTCCATGTTTTTAACAGTAGCACTACCCTTTAAAAACATTTTCCAATAGACTAATATAAATGCACCATAACATAAATTTGTTTTTTATGTTTCAATTTCTTTAAAACAATATTAAAATAAACATGACTGACTGATTTTCCATTAAACTATACAATGGTTTTCTGTTTACTGGAGACACAGGAAAAATGTGAATCATTCCTAACTATTAAATGATGGGAATAATGTGGAAATCAGGAAACTTAAATGTTTCAGTGAACAAATGGTTTTCATATTTTTAGATAATTACCTGAATTTATTTTAGGACATCATTATTAATTTTACTATAACAAACTGTGTTAGTTTTTAATCCCACTTTTGTAATGTGTCAAATCCTGCTTGTTTGTTTATCTTCCAAGGCCAGAGCCTTTACATATTTGCATCTGGACAGGAGCATATTTGCACAGATTAGTCCCGTCACATCTTCTGGATTATGATGCACAGTAGACAGGGGTGCTACTTTGAGTTTATTTTAAAGATAGTGTCTTTTATTATTGCAGTTAAATCCATCCCTCTGAATGACTGACTTCTGATGCCTCCCCAGGTGATTCCCAAAGAGTGGAGATCCCACGGAAGGACATGGAGGTGATCAGGGGTCAGATGGTGGTCCTTCAAGCCTGGTACAGCCCAACATCTGATATTGACAAAAACACAGTCATCTGGAATTTCATGGCCAATGACTCCAAGCAGGTGACTGAGTGCAGTTCTGTCTTGACTGTTTGACTGTTATTTTATATTAAGTACTGCAGGACAAAAAGTGTGACATTTCTGGCACAGGGTTGGTGGCTAGGCAGCAACAGCAGCAGGTGGTGTAGTGGTTATTGCTCCTGCTTTGCACTCAATGGATCCAGGCTTTGATCCCCACTCTTACCATTCTAACATTGACCATGGTAACTTCCCATGAATTGAATAATGCTGTACTATTTATATCCTTTGAAGTAAAATTAACAATCTCTGTAGTTTTACGTTTTGCTGCACAAAAGGTATCAGAGTACAAATTAAACTCTACAGAGTAAAAAAAAAGAATTGAACTATGTCTGCCAATCATTTTTTAAGATTTCTGTCTATCCTCATTAAGATTGATTGCAATTTTTATGTTGCAAATCTGCAGACTACTTTAAGCTAAATACCTGCCCATGTATTACAATCACTGCTTTCATTATTGTAGGTTTCAGTTTCCCAAAAAATTGAAGAAGTCATATCTGTAGTACAATTCTGATTTCAAAGACTTTAGAAATCATGGTCTGCAGCAAACCAGTTTCTTGTTACTATGAAAAAATGTCTATTTGGTGAGACCTTTAACAGTGTTATATTTTTGTGCATATTACTGCTCTCTGTCCAGATCATTTCATACAGTTCTGGTCAGATCGGAATGGGCAGCCCTGACTTCAGAAAGCGTGTGGGGTTTGCCCTCTCCATGCCCTCAACGAACCTTTCCATCTTCATCAATAACACACAGGAGTCTGACTCAGGACGCTACCTCTGCAATGTTATCATTCCAGGAGCTCCCGGCCTCTCAGGAGAGCTTCGTCTCAATGTCAAGGGTAATTAATCAGCTGGTTCACCTGCTGCTTTACACTCATCGGTAGAGTGATGATCAGACCAGGATGATGACTCATTTGTGTCCCTCGATCCCTCTAGTTCCCCCCTCAATTCCTGTGTGTAAGATGACAGGAACACCAGTTCTCAAGGGTAACATCACATTGAGCTGTAGATCCAAGGCTGGAAAACCTGTCCCTCAGTACAAATGGACCAAGAGCGCACCTGCATCAGAGGTCTTCTTTTCACCCATGCAGAGTGAGTACAATTTCCTCACCCAGGTCTACAGCTGACTCCTTACACACACCCTCACTCAAGCTTAAGCCCAACTCCTAAGATATACTCATCCAAACCCACAACCTTCTACCCACACAAAATCTCAATCAAAGCCATTCCTACTTCTTCCACACACACTCGCTGAAACCCACTCCCAAATCTCACACCCTTCCACAAACCAACACTTTAGCACAAAATTAATATGTGGGCCTACAAACCCATTCCCTGTGTCACATACTATTGTAATGCATTCACTCAAATGTACCCTCTTTAAATTCTTAGTGTTTGGTATATGGTTGGAAAAGTGGAGCACCTGTAAAACATGGAAATATACTTCTTATAGTGTACAATTGTGTAAAAATCTAACCAGAAAACCTTGGATCATTTTATTATTACTTGTTATGTTTGTAAAACATTTCACAGACTTTTTATCTTAAGTATCATCAAGTCAATGTCAGCTCGTAACAACCATATTCAGCGTGTCTCCAGAACAATGTTTTCAACATTTGCTTCAAAATCTAGAACAAAACAAAGTACCGATACAAAGTATCGATTATTAGATGAGGTTGATTCAAATAACCTAGCAGATGATGGAAGTATCTTGATCAGGTTTAAGCTGTGTTTGAGATGCCACATTATAAATTGCTGATTGACTGTTTCTAGTGGTCCATGCCAACCCTCCAGCCCCATGGGTCTGCTCCTTAACTGGAAGCTGCAGAGAAACGTGCTTGGAATCCTTGGTGGGATTATAGTTTCATTTCTCTCGTTGACAGCAGATGACAGTTTTTATATATCTGTTGTTGGTTTTCTGAGAGACCTAAGGGAAAAGCTAACTTAATGAATCTTTCAAAATGGTTTTCCAGGGAGATAACTTATTTGCCCTTTTTATGGAGTGCTGGTCTAAAAATACTACATGCCTAAGAGGTAGCTCTGCTTTCATGTTCTCAACATTATAACTGTGGATAAATCCAAAAGGAAATGGAAATGATAATTTAACAGTTGCAGTACGTTTCATATACAGCAAGGGGAAAAATGAACATTAAAAGACAGTATAATTTATACGTAATTTATTTTTAGCTGATGCCCTTCTCCAAGGTAACTTACAGTGCTAGGTTAGTATATTAAGCTGCTTATTACTGTACTGGCTTCCTATTTACCCATTCATACAACTCAGTAATTCTTGATATATCAGTTCAAGGAAAGTGGCATGATCAAGAGTGCTACAAAGGAAATGTTGATTTAAACCAAGATCTACTGAAAGGCAGCAGCTTTAACCACTACTGTACTTGCTGCATTTTGTTATAATGATTCTCAAAGGACAGACATTTTGAAAAGCAACTCTGTTCACGTCATTTTGTCTGCAAGATGTTACTAGCCTTTTACCTAAGGATTTAGTAAAAATTTAACACTGTACGGGACAAAATGTATTGTCACTAAATGTTTGCTAGCATAGGTTCCTGTAAGTAATTAGGTAATCAGAAGTGTTAAAGGAAAAAATACTGAGAGCAAATTAGTAAATGCTTCTTACTTCCTGCTTATTTTATTTTAATTGATTTTATTTTTGGAGTAGTCCAAGCGCAGCAGTTTCAACAATTGCATGCTTTCTCTTACCTGAAACTACTCTATTCCTTTCTTTCAGAAACAGTTCATGTTTCATGTTCAGTTTCACATAAAATGCTGAGTGGATGCTTCCGAAGTTCAGCATGGAAAAATCATTCCTGTGCCACACCTGCTTCCTATCCCAAGCTCTGCTCCCTCACTCTGCTCACCTCTCATTGGCTCTGCTTATCTCATGCTCTGTGTCTCTGTTGCTCTTTTCTTCTGTGTGCTCACAGCCTGGAGAGCCTGTCCTCAGCCCCTGCTTGTGCTGGGGTACCTGGGTAAGGGACTGTCCACACTTCCTCACCCCAACCCACCCCTCATCTTGCTGTTCTTGAAGTCTGCGACCACAGTGGCTCTTTCTCATCCAGCTCTCTGTCAGCATGATCCTGAGAAACAGTACATGTGGCCTAGTCCAGTTTTGAACTAGGGAACCGTTTCTGGGGAAGTGTAGACAAATCAACTTAGGGAAAAGTGTGATTTATACCTTGTCTGCTGCAGCTGTATCCAGAGAGTGCCTGCTGTTTATCAGTGGCTGCCAGAAACCAACTGCATGACTTGAAAAAGTCTGCTTCAACATGGAATCTTCATGTCATTATATGTTTCAAAGCTGAATTAGCTGCCCTGTTGCAAGCTTGCAAGTCTCATGAAGAATGTCTATCCTCCGCATCAGTGTCCTAAAATTTGTGCCTGGCGCATAGCCTTAATGCTAAAATATCTAGCAGTGTTTCGACTTATATATGCTTTTATCACATATTTAGCCAATGCTTTTGTCCAGGGAAACTTAGCTGTCTTCACTAAGCTGCCTGTATTCCCTTTCAAACAGCAGACTACTGAAACCCATGTCTTTTGGACAAAAAAACTTGTAAACTCCATGCAGACAAAGCTGTTTCAAACCCACAGTCCAGGAGCTTTGAGGTATTCATTTTACCAAGTGCTGAACCATGTATGTTGCTGTAGGGGATGAGCTTCACTTGCACCTGTGTTCAGGGCATTATTTTCTCTTAGGATAGTTTCTTCTAGTCTCATTTTTTCTTAGTGTGTAGCTAGAATTTTCTCTCTTGAATACTTAGTGTGGGCAAATGGGGCAACAAATTTTTTGTGTGTTTAATCTTCTGGATTTACACGGAAATTATTTTTTTGGCTGTACTGGGACTTGAACCCTTATGGCAATGCTATGGATTGAACTTAGACCTTCAAAGCAGATGCTGAAATAGCAAGCTACTAAAACACTTGTAAAAGATAGTATTATGAAGACTGAGAAAAATAATGATTTTTTTTTTTTAATCAGAGCTGAACATTTCAACTTTCCAGTAAGCACAACCTGTCAAGGTTACATATTACAGTTCACAGCAACAGAACACACTCACACAAACACACATGTGAACAGAACCAGGCTACTGACTATAGCCGTACTGTTCAGTTGAACTCATTCTACTTAATCTTTTTTTGTAGCTCTCATATCACCAGGGGGACACACATGCAGTTGCTAAAATGTGTTGTGCAACATGCCCCACTTGTTCCATAAATCAAATTATTATGTGTGTGTTTCTTAAATTGTTTGAAATCATGATGATTCAGCTCTATTCGGCCAGTAAATAAGTGTTACTGCAAAATGCGTGCTCTTAACAGTACACACAGGCATACACTGCAGCCGGCAGTTTGCAACAAGACGGCAACAGGACCCCTGTGAACTGATGGCTGCGCATCTGCTCTTCCAGATGAGAAGCAGGGCACTCTGCGACTCAGTAACCTGACCCAGGCCATGTCGGGGAAGTACGTGTGCCGTGCAAGCAACACAGCGGGTTCAGAGAGCTGCTACATTAACCTCGAGGTGGCTGCCTGTATGTACAATCTCCTTGTCTCATACACACACACAATGACTGGAGGTCACCTTCTGCTATCACTATTCATATGGTTCACTGTAGTCTGTAGATTTGCAGGATTTATTGCTTGTAATAGGGTTTATGACCAAGTTATGATATTCCATCTGTTTACTTGTGTCCTGTACTGGTGTCGCAGCAAGCAATGCAGGAGTGATCACTGGAGTCACAATGGGCTCTGTCCTTGGCCTGGTAGCCATCATTCTGTTCCTGGTCTTCATCATCAAGAGGAGGAGGGAGGGTGATGAAGACATGGCCAATGAAATCAAGTGAGTTTTCATGTCCTGCCAGTGTGTGCACAGTTATATGGTCAACCCCGTATGGTGTTTTTGGGTATTGCAGACATTATCAAAAAAACAGACATGAGGGATGAAGAGAACACCTCCGAAAGGCCAAAACTATGAGCACTGGATGGGCTCCATAGAAAAACAGAATCAGAAAATCACCAAAGGAGATACTTATTTACAGATTTTATTCAGTGACTTGACATTAATATACTACGCAGATTTGCTACAACTGGCTCATCTGTCCATCTTTTTCAGAGAGGATGCCCAGGCTCCAAAGCGTGTTTCCTGGGCCAGGAGTGCTACAGGTTCCGACAACATCTCCAAGAATGGCACCCTTTCCTCCCTTGCCACCAGCCCTCACCCCCAAAATCACTATGCCCACAACCCAGCATCAGACACTGGCTCCATTCTCACAGCCATGGGAAGTTCTGCAGGTTATCACCTTCGACCAGGAGACCCTAGTGTTCTGCAGGGCCTGCCGGGATATAATGGTAGTGGGACCCTGCCCCACTGCTCTCCCCCAGCCCCCCGGTACAGCTCAAGCCCCCTGCACAGAACTGATGGTGCCCAACCCCAGGCACCCTGTCACCCTCTCGTCTCTCCTACGGTCATGACCCGATCCAACATCTCACGTATGGGCGGTGTTCCCGTCATGGTACCTACCCAGAACCAGGCAGGTTCTCTGGTGTAGCATCTGGACTGTTTGGTTCTCTCAGCAGAAGTTCCTACAAGAAAACTTTGTTCTCTAAATGGGCTTTTATGTTCTTAATAAAGACAGTTAGTTCTTTTGGTGAAGCAAAGTTGCAATGAGTATACTTTAACCTGCTATACAAAAAATTCAGAGGTTTCTTTTTATATAAATATATTCAATGTACAAATGTGTATTTACTAATGAGCTGCATTATGTTTTTACAAAAAAATATCTTTGTTGTGTTTTTTTAAATGTTAGATTCCTTTTCTGGTTTTGCTAACAATGGGAGGCATGTTCTTTATGCCTTTCCTTGCAAAAAACAAAAAAAGGTTGAGGCAACTGCATTCCTATAATACCCACTGAACTGTAATATTTACCTGTTCACAGTGATGTTAGTGTGAACCTTCCACTGAGTGGAACATATTCAGGTATATGCTTAATGTAAATCTGGGTGAAAGGTCAAAAACTATGAGTCAGAAGGACTCCAGATTCATCTGAATCAGCATTCTGAGAATAGTATCACACAGGACAGTGTTACAACCAAAAAAAAAAAAAAACACCTTTTAGCTGCCTTTGAATATCATGGCCAACTTTTTTAAATGTTAAGATTCAAGCAGTAATTACAAACATGAGTCTGTGTTTTGTCCAGTATTAGATATTAGTTACATGTGATACCATAACCATTGCCTACAGCACTTGGAACATAAATGTAATTTATGTCTGGGCTCAATGTGTTTCCTAAGGATTAACTCTTAGATAAATAAAATCTCAATTTCATTTATGGTGCTGGATAATTTCTACTGAAACAATTTATTACAAATGCTATGCTCAAGGTGACTGCAACTCGATGTGTAATTCAAATCTGGGTCCTTTAAATGGAAGGTGGCAATTCTAACCGCTATACTACCCAGTGCCCACACATATTACAAACAATTTGTTGCCTGCTACACTTAGTTGAACACTAACTGATGCTAGAAACATTGACCTGCCTGATTTATATCACATACCGCAGTCACGTGACATATGGCTTGCAATGTGTGTGAAGATAGCGGGTGTACCTAGTAAACTGGTGTCGCAGTGCTTGACAGCATGAACTGATGAGTTAAAGGCAAATCCAAATGCAGAATTTTTTTAGAGACAAAATGTGCAATATACCAAAAGAGATCTTTAGACAAATGACAAGAAAAACACTTGAAAGCAGGAGTTTTGCTGGCATTATTAGTTTTTAATAACGCCAACCTGATACCTTTGTCCATTGCAACATAGAGTGTTAAATATTTTCAATCATTTAGCAATTTAAACATGGAACTCTATCTGTATCAATTCAGAGTAAGCAACTTGAAAAACAGTACTGCAGTATGAGCGCAACTTGAAAACACAAATTTTTCAAACTACAAGACGAGAGCTCTAAATGCTACACAATCTACTGATGATTTTTTTAATGAAACTCAAATTCACACAGATGCACATAGTATTCATACTGTTCCCAATTTAAACCAGTCCCAAGAAGGCCAGTATATTAGGTTTTAAGGTCCCTTTGATCATAATTTGGTTTATTTCATATTTAGACATAATCATGTTGGGTTCACAAGGGAAAGGAATATTTTAGCAAAGCATCTATTGTGGAACCGGGGGCATCACAGTGGTATGGAGGGCTTCAAAGTTTGCATTACATGTTGGTACTAGCTCTAACTACAAGTTTATTGGGTTGGAACTGCAAATGCTACTAACATTCTGCAGTTAGAGCAAGTTTTATATATTAGATATTAACTATGCTAACGTAAGCTTCACGAGTCATAAGTACTCCAGTACCAATGGTACATAATAGCGAATATGCAGGTTTGTTGTTGTATATTTTCAAAATCAAGCCACACCTGCACTTTTCATAGAGTGGCCAACACCCCCATTCTTTGTGTCCTTGCTTGCAGTAACACCCAGAGGAGAGAGAGCTGTTATCTCGGTCTGTCAGGAAACACAGTGAACAAACAGGCCGAGTGGAAGGAGCACTATGGCACTGATTGTTGCGACTCTGTTTTCCTATTTTGGTAAGTATTCTACTGGCATATTCACAAAATCAGTTGAAGTGAAATAAATGTAGCAAATTTTTTTAATATGATTACTAATTGTGAGACGTCAAGTTACAGACAACAATAACCACAGTTTAGTCGCTACAAGCGGAGTACAAATAATGCATGAAGACTTTATCCTCTTGTATACATATGATTTGTATATATGGTCAAATGGCGTGTATTGTAATAGTTATCCATCCATCCATTTTTATTAACCGCTTATCCTGAGTAGGGTCACGGGAGTAATATTCGACATTTGCTGCTACAATGAAATAGATAACTGTTCATGTTACTATAGGGCAGTAACACTAGTGAGATTCAAAATAAACACAGGATTTTGTAACAAACACACATGTGAAACAAGATTTCAAAGTGGATTATAGATTTTATTTCCACTTACCATGAAAACATTTCGGCAGAGAATCAGAAAAAAAAACTATTTGACTTCAGAAGGAGGAATTAACCTCTCATTTGCCACTGTTAAGTGTATCCATGAATTATTGTTCTCAGTTACTAACGTTTCCAGCTTTTCACCTACAATGGAACACTGTAAACAGCAAAAAATGTTCAGTATGTACACTGCATAAAGCTCTGTGACTGCGCAGATCATGTTGGGTGTGTCAGACACAACAGACGCTCGTCTAGTCTGGTCTCTGCTGTCCCCACGGCAGGTATGGTCTTCTCCGGCCAGGCAGTTGTGGTGGAGAACACTGTGTATGCCAAGATGGGAGAGTCGGTAGTGCTCCCATGCACCTATAGCACCAAACCTGGACAGGGTTTCCTCTTGGAATGGCAGTTCGCAAAGCTCGGCACATCCCTTATTCAAGCCCAAAAGGTGAGGTCAACTGGAGGTATTCTGTTCAATCCTTCCTTGAACTTAGCTCAATCTCCATCATTCAGTTCTCCTCTACACTCAGCTCCAAATACTTCTCAAGTGTATCTTACTAGCACTGCTTTAGGTGTAACCTGCAGCATTAAGCTCTGCCTGTTGCACTTCCACTTTACCCTAAAAGTGGCACCACATTCACCTCTGCTGTCAGAATTCAGATCAACATTCAGGTTCACCTTGTATTTACTTCCCCTGTCAAAACCTCATAGTCACTATGAGCTTGTTTCCCATCTAGGTTATATACTTCAATGGAAAAGTGTACTGGGTCAACTCCTGGGAAAGCCAGGCTGTTTTCATCCAGAACCCACCTGTACAAGGCACTGCTTCTATTCGCATCTTGAACGTTCAGCCATCCAACACGGGGATTTACATATGTGAGGTCACAAACCCTAGTGACTGGTCTGGCAGCGGACAGGGCCTGATCAACTTTACTGTGCTCAGTGGGTATCTGTGGACAGTGCACCCCTTGGCCTTGATAAAACAGAGAAGTCAACCTCAGTGCTGAAACCAACCATCTGTGCCACTTCTATTTCAGTGCCCCCATCTACGCCCAATTGCAAGCTGAATGGAAATCCCTATGCAGGAAGCGATGTCATACTCACATGTAAAGCATCCCAAGGTGTTCCTACTCCCATCTACTCATGGAGCAGGGAAAAGGATGCACCTCCAGTGCCATCAGACAACATAATGGAAGGTCAGACGACAGAATGCAGCGACCCATGAACTCACCAAGTACTACTGAGAAAAAATGTAGCGGAAGGGGCACCTGGCATCTGCTTTCCTAAAATATTCATGTGGGAACATGTAGAGCTGGAGAATGAAACCAAAGCTGAAACCAAAACTGAGAAGAGAATGAATATTATCAGTTGTTTAACAAGCAACATGTAAATCAATGCTTTCAGCACTATCTTGTGCACATATACTTGAAAGCTTTCACTTCAGCATCTTTGTCTAACACAATTATCTAGTCACTCTCAGACCTTAGATATCATATAATTTATATAATTTGTGGGCTACCTGGTAACTGCTATTGATCAAAATGAAATAAGGTGTCTCATCTCTATTGCAGACCAACAAACTGGCTCCTTGAGCTTGCGAAACTTGTCCTCTTCCTTCTCTGGAACCTACACCTGCACGGCCTCCAATGAGCTAGGGAATACCATGTGTACAGTGGTCCTTAGGGTCACCTGTGGGTATCATTTGGGATTGGCAAGAATATATGTATTTAACCAAATTGGCTGGCTAGCTATCTTCTACCTCAACCTTTTCAGATATCACGAATGCCCTGATCATTGGTAGTACTGTGATGGCCACCTTCATTGTCCTGCTGCTGCTGGCAGCTCTGGTAGCCTATTTGTTCATCTACAAGAAGAGAAAATCCAAACTTACACAGGAGAACCAGGAATTGAGGTATGTCCTTCTGCACTGTACATTCATAAGACATATGTTGGACTGTGCTTTTAAATTCTATGGTTGGATCATAAGGTCATTCTGGTTGCTGTGAACATATCTGGTAGTGGTGCTCACCCTTTTCATTGGTTCTCTTGGTTTCCCTGTTCCGCATGTAGTGCCTATTCACACCAGTAGGTTCATAGTTGGTGTTTATTTACCCATGAATACATCTGTGGGTGGTGTTAATTCACCTCACTGTATACCTCTGATTCTTCTCATAGAACTAAGCATAAAAACCCTGAGGTTGATCCTGAGGGCTACCCTCTCAACAGTATAGAAGAACGCCCAGCCTCCAGAAGCTCCAGCCACCACCATCGCTTGGGACCCTCAAAGCCCAGCATCCTGGTATAGACCTGTTACAGGCATGATTCCAGTTACATTACATTACCCCAACTGTAATGCTTTTTCTCATCCTCTTTTTTTACAATATTATTGAAAAGATGTTACCTTACCTTTACCTTTTCCTTTAATGTGATATACAGTTCACGTATGCAAGGGTCTTAGAGCCTTTATAAGCATACATCATTTTAAATTGATACAGAACTTGCATAGTCACTGAAGCGACCACTTCTCAACTTAAAAAAAGTCACATTTTTGAATGAAGTAAACTTCAAATAAGTGTATTTTTTTCACCCTGAATGATTATCTGCAGTCAGACATTTGATTTTCTTGACTGCTATTCACACAGAGGTAGTAACTGTCTCCTAGGATTATAATCAAGAAAGAGCAGAGGAAAACATAGTTTATATATACACACTTTTAATTATTGCAAATATCAGTAACTTGTATAAACATTAAAAACTTTCTCAAAATTGTTATAAATATGAGCGGCAGATGTTATTGTGACCCAGATGAATGTGTTGCGTTAGATCCTAGCATTTTTGCACATGGCAGGTTGTTGCAGCAAAAATAAATGGGACCAGCTTCCATCAGTCCACCAAAAAATAACCAATAGAAGCCTGCAATTCAACACATTTATGAAACACGAGAACTATAAACAGTTGAGTTATTGTTAGAACTCAAAGTCCACCCCACCGTACTTCACATGTATGTTGTTACCATTAGAGCCAAAATGACAAGTTACATAATATAATGCTTATTCCAACCTTCCTAATACAGCATATTTTTTGGATCAAACAGAATGTACTAAAGGACCTCTTATACATGAGATTGTGTAGACTTATCAGATGTCAACAGTTGCTGCAATGATTACGGACTGAAAACTTCCAGATTATTATTATTTGTTCATTCAGTTGATGGGTTTCACTAAACTGACTTACAATATCAAGAGGCTTACAATTATTAATGATTAATAGAGCAAGGCAATGTTCGATGACTTAGTTTAGCAAGTATTTTGCTCAGGGATATTTGCAATTATACTGGGTATTGAAACAGAGGTCCTTTAAGTGCAAGCCAGTAGCTCTGACCACCATGCCACCTGCTGCCCCAAGACTGCTACAGTAGATACAGCCAGTCTGGATCATGCTAAATGTAAACAGTGGTTAACCACTGTACAGTACAACTAAACCATTTCAGTACCAAAAGGAGTAAGTGTCATTGGAGTAAGAGCCTCTGTATTTCGAAAGCACAGCAGCAAACAGCTACACCAGCAGTAGAAAATGAATATAGTAGAGACTTCATAGCAAGTTACAAAATAAACCTATTTTTAACGTTGTGTAGATACTGTTATACACAAAAGCAAAAAGACAAACACAACTGAAATAGCTGAAATTTAATCGTAATGTTTGCTAATGATCACAATGACCCACACTACATGGTACATCTCAAAGGTCTCTATCCACTGTAGACTGAGGCTTTGATTCCTTACAGAAAGTTCACATTTCATGATGTGGTTTCAATGACGTGCAAAGATGCAGCTATTTTTACAGTTAATTTTTAAATCCCATCAAAATAAAGTCAAGAAACTTAAAGTAAAGGTGACCTACAAAAATCCCCACAACAACTAGTGAGACATGAACACAGATTCAATCACCACTGAAGAAGGTCAAGTCCTGTTTAAGGCAGCCATTGACATTATGTCCAGTACTGTAGCTTATGAATCCTTCAACAGATTTCTGGAAATGATCATACGCATCACTTCATTGGTGCCTGGAAAACATGACAAGAAGTTATGAAGTGATCACACAGTGACAGTTACCACAACCTGACAGATAAAGAAAACAGCTAATTCAGGAAAAAATTAATCTGGAAATTAACAAATTAACAATTTATTAAATTTTTTTTTATTTAAAAAACCTAAAAATAAATAAAAAATTTTGAACTACACTGGAAGTACTGGGTGTGTACAACTATTTTCAGCTTACCTTCCAGGATCTGGTGCACTCGAATATCGCGGACAAACTGCTGGACTGGGTAGTCTTTGAGGTAGCCGTAGCCTCCAAACATCTGGAGTGCCTGGTTGCAGATCTGACAAACATTGAGAAGTAAATCAGACTCTGCTGTCAGCCATGCAAAAGTACTGTGCTGTTAGCTGGAGTTAATTCATCCACAGGAGCAAACAGGACTTCTGTATACTGGGAACTATTGAATGGGAACAAGAAAAGGGGAAATATTCACATATGACAATGTTTATAGACTGAATGCAGACATTTGAAGTAAAAATAATAAAAGCACAACTTAATCCAGATCTTATACTTTACTCAATGCATAAAAGCATTGTTATTCATATGCCTATAACCAATAACCCAAAATGCAATGTTAGGGACCCCTTGACATACACACACTTAAATGACTGTAATCACCAGTTATCTCCCCACACATTTCTGCACTGTAGAAGGATACCAAAGCACCCAGAGGAAATCCATGCGAGTTATATTCCAACCTGCATTTGAATGCATCACCCAAAATCCGTGAAAGACTTGCACTACTCACTTTGACCCATTCTAGTCATACAATAACTATAGTTATACAATATAGCAACACACAAAGATGAACAGTAATTATAAACCAATGAGTATGTGACTTCTTTGCAACAATTGATCTCACCGTGAAGCATTCATCTGTAGCAAACAGTTTGGCCATGGAGCAGAGTGGAACAGCATCATCCCGGTCCTCCTGCAGCGCTCCGGCAGCCTGGCGGACAAGCAGCCGTGAAGCAACCAAACGCGTTGCCATCTCCGCCAGCTGGAACTGAAGGAACTGTGGGAAGACAGTCAGTGCGACTCATCCAATATGTACAGTTTGCTCACATCTCCAGATGAAGATTACAGCAAAAGGTATACTTTCTGTACCTGGTTGTTGGACAGGGTCTCTCCAAACTGTTTGCGGACAGTCAGGTGGTCTCGGGCCAGCTGCACACACGCATGGGCAGCACCCAGGGAACAGGAGGCTGGAAGAACAAGCAGCAATGACTGCATCATCTGTCAATCTCAAAAGCCCAACTTCAGGGCAGTAGAACTATGCAAACTCACCAATGTTGATTCGGCCGCCATTGAGGCCCTTCATGGCAATGTTGAAGCCCTGGCCTTCCTGACCAAGTCGATTGGTGACCCGCACTGCACAGTCTTCAAAAATGACAGCCCGCGTTGGTTGAGAATTCCAGCCCACCTGTTTCAACAAAACACCAGTAACACACACGACCTGAGACTCAATTCAGCCACCTGGTGGAGATTTGTTGCAAAATGTAATGTCATATAACAGAAGGAATAAACTGATAGATATGAAGACCATAATAAAAATGCACAGCATTTTGTTCCATTAAAAATTAAGAAAACATTTCAAAGCGCTAATGAATGATATTCATACATTTACTAATTTGCAGTAATTACAGTTACAATTAACTTATGTTCAGTATTTGCATGTGACATCCCACCTTCTTTTCCTTTTTTCCAAAACTGAGCCCTGGAGTTCCTTTTTCAACCACTAGGCAGGAGATGCCCTTGGCACCTTTCCCACCAGTGCGGCACATAACCACATACACATCTGAATCACCACCCCCGCTGATGAAGGCCTAACATGTGCACATGGAGAGGTGGATGTTAAAATGCAGAGAGGCACACATGCTCATCCTCAGGTGAGATTCTTTAGGAGTTATGTTGTACCTTGGAGCCATTGAGGATGTAGTGGTCACCCTCCAACTTTGCGCTGGTCAGCAAGGAAGCTGCATCGCTTCCGCTGCCTGGAGATACAGGAAGAAAGAGGCTTGTACATCCAACTGGAACATCATCAACCTGCACCATTAAGGAAGGAAGAAAACTACACAAAACATTTTCTTCTGAAACTTTCTTTTGGAAAAGCTATAAAGAAACATGAAAGCAAAGCCAAGAGCTACATCCTCATAATGTGGAATGCTCAAAAAAAAAAAAATCCTAAACACCTAAGAACAAGCCTACAACTTACTGGCTCTTTCTGGGGGCCTTGGAAGTATTTCACAAAGAAATAATTTTGTACTGCCCAAATGAAAAATGTGATAGGACTGATTCTATTGGACAGTACTGTCTATCATCAGCATGTGTAACAACCATCCATTCTTCCATCATCAATAACCACTAGTCCATTTCAGGGTTGCGGTGGTTCACAACCTCTTTACCATAGGGTGTAAAGCAGTAAATACCCTGGATGGGATGTTACTCAGCAGCTTAGAGTCAGCAATCTGCCTAAAACACACATCTTTGGACCACGGAAGAAAACTGGAGCACCTGGAGGAGACCCATTCAAACACAGAGAAAACATAGAAACTCAGGAGTGTCTGGGCTGGATTTTAACCTACAGTCACAGAGCTCTAAAACACTAACACTACTTGCTGCATGACCATACTGTCCTATGTTATGTATCTATCAAATTAATTTGTGTAATTTTGCTTTGTGAAATACAAACTTACGCATTTCTCTTCCATCTTGATCTTAGAACTCACCAGGTTCAGTCAGACAATAGGAGGCAAACTTGTTCATGGTGCACAGGTCAGGACAGAACCTCTGCCTCTGATCCAAATTGCCAAATGTATCAATCATCCAGGTACACATGCTGATGGCAGAAAAGCAATAAAGAAAAATTTGGTCATACATGAACTCAACTTACTATGATATACAGATCTGGTAGCAAGTTCACGTCTCATCCTGCTGGACCCAAGGGCACCAGCTGCAAAAGGAAATTAAGTCCCAATAAGCGAGGCATCATTATTTTAATATGCATGGCTAAAAGCCCAGGGAGAGCAGGCCTTACTTGTGGATGCTCATGTAGGCTGTGGTGCTGGTGCAACCTGTGGATAGTGCCTCAAAGATGATAGATGTGTCGAGGCGAGACAGGCCAGAGCCTCCTACGTCCGGCTGCACGTAAATCCCTCCGAATCCCAGCTGTGCTGCTTTTCGCATGGTCTCTACAGGAAAGATTTCCTTGGAGAGAAGGAGTTTACAGTGTTTATTTTTATGAACTCATACTAGAATTTGTATCACTTGGGGTTACTTGTATTGATTTTTAAATAATCTGTCTACATTAAACTGGCACAACTTTCATCTATGAAGCAAAAACAAATAAGAGGTGAGATATTACAAATAAATTTAAAATAGATGTTTACTATCACCATCCCTGATGTATAAATACCTCAGACAAGACAATGTTTATAGAAAACTGCATAAGTGGCACACATACCTTCTCGTCCCACTCGGCCATGTGTGGGGCCATTTCGTTGGCAGCAAACTCAAAAGCCACTTTCTGGAACTCCTTCTGTTCATCACTGAGGCCTACAGAGGCTGCAGGAGGAGACACAGCACCACACTGTGAACGTCACCTACACAGGACCTTCAGGTCATACACACTTCATAACATTGTAATATCAACACCGGTAATGTTGACATAGTACATAAAACACGTTAACTCTTTAGAGTACACCTCTTTAATTTAAAAAAAATCCAAAACGATTTTATTTTAGTTCTAACACCGTGTTTACACTAGATATGCGAGCTTGCCAGGTTACAGGTTTCACAGAGAGCTGGTGATACAGAGATCAAACCATAATACATAACATAAACTAATGCATTAAGGTTAGCGCTACAAAAGTTAAAATCGCTGCTATCTATTCATGCACCATCAGTCACCATCTGGCTAGCGTTAAGTCGTGTAACTTAGCAGCTTTAAAAAAATAATAATAATTCATAGCAAAAAACTTGTCTTACGGTCAATACAGGATGCAACGCCTCGTTTCTGTATTCTGTTGAATATTAAACGAAAACTTTTGCCAATATATGACCTCAACGTTACCCCACTTGCTAACGCCATAACGCCAATGAATTTAACAGCCCAAATGGTTTGGGGAATAAAGTTTCTTATATATAGACTGTTAGCTGGGTAATGTAGTTTAAAGAAAACGCAGTGAAATGGGTAATGTAGTTTTATATACATTACTGCATCAGTAATGTCTTATAAACGTGATGAACTGGCACATTGTAGGTTAAAATGCATGCATTTAGGGTAAGGTGGAGAATGCAGATTCTCGTATACAGTTGGGTAACATGATTTTATATACAGGGTGAGATGAGTAATATAGGGCGAGCCGAGATTTGGGAGTTGTAGTTTTATATAAGGGGGGGAAGCCAGGTACACGGATACTTGGGTAATGTAGTTTCATATTGCTTGCAGCTTGCAACTCGGTAAAGAGGATTTGCATAATATGAGTAAGGAACTAGTTTTCAGGTCAAACTGAGATAAGCAGCACATAAACGGCGCCTTTCCGGATTTCCTCTGTGACAATTTGAAAAAGCAGACCGTTATCGAGGTAAGCACACCCGGACTGACTGCTGGCTTGTTTTTTACTAGTGTCTTCCGTGAGCTTTAGTTTACGTTGCGGTTGTCGGTTTGAGGGGCTGCTAGTCTCGCTACGTGACAGTTGCCGAAGCGCCAAACTGCGGGTGACCGACTGAACACATCGCAGTTACAGTATTCATACCTTCACAGGTTCAAGTTGAGGCCCCTAAGTTCCCACATTTAATCGTTAGCGGGAACTTAAGCAATACTCCTGCAACCAAACATTTACCAGCACAAGCTAGTTATGTTTTCCAGCTGTTTAGGAAGCATCAATAGAGTTTAAGTTTCGGTGCTGTGTTGTTATCAGCGTTGTCCAAGAAAGCTCCTCCTAGAAGCAGAGCTGTAGACCTTACATAGCCCTTCCTTTTTCCAGACCCAGAAACACTCTGCAACATATTCGTTACAATTTGTTTTTTGGTTATTTTTTTTCCTCCAAAAAAATTTACAGTGTTAGATTTGTGGACTAAGGTACACTGCAGTGCAGCTGGGTCATTTTTAGAGTTCAGGGTAAGCAAGTACAGGATACTAGAGCAGGAGGTGGGATTTGAACCTGGATATTGGAATTGGAAGACAACAAGCTGTGAGCCCCTTGTGTCTTGCTCCCTTGTTCCTTCCTTTTTTTTCTCTCTCTAACAGAATACCTGCCATGCCTCCAAAAAAGCAGCTTCGAGGCAAACTCCCGAGGTCAAGTAAGTTACAAGCAGATGCACCTTCCAAATTCTGCTGCTGTGCATGTACTGGCCACTCGGGGAATAGAGTGCACTTCCAGTGTGTTCATACATAGCTAGGGGGTTGGGGTTTCCTTGCAGACACAGCGGTATTTGCTTTTAAACATGGATATTCATATCTGTGACCAATGAGGTGTCTAATGTGTCCTCTCCTACTGAAATATGTAACAAGGGGAACCAGCAGCTAAATGTGAAAAGCCAGATTTGGAGGATTCCCATGAGGAGGCTGTTGATGAATTGCATGTCAAGAAGAGGAAGGCAACAAAATTAAAGAATCCTACAGAAAAGATGGGGAACAACAGAGGTGCCCCAACTGAGAAAAGAGTGTACTGCCACTGGCTAATGAAGTCGGAGCCCGAGAGCCGCCTGGAAAATGGTATTGATGTGAAGGTAATGGTATGCTGGTGTAGCCAAGAGAATCAGGAAGAGACTGCAGGGCAGCCATGTGTGACATTCAGTGTTTCCTTCCTACAGTTTGGAATTGAGGACCTGAAGGCTCTCCCCAGTCAGACATCGTGCTGGGATGGGGTTCGTAATTACCAAGTAAGATGGGTGTTCTTCATACTTTGTATACACAGAAGACCTGTTTTGAGTGTGCAATAGAGGGATCTGGTGTAACGTTATACTTTAATGACCTTCAGGCCCGAAATTTCATGAAGGACATGAAGGAGGGCCAGGTGGCCTTCTTCTACCACAGTAACTGTAAGGAGCCTGGAATTGTTGGAGTCATGAAGGTGAGCTTGTCATGGTGGTGGTGACAATGATAATTTCAACCATGATGATTACTGAAAATCATAGTAGCAAGTACAGTTATTAGTACCATGACTAGAAGAAATTGAATGAGCAGAAAAGTAAATCCATTTCAGTCCCTCCTAAGGCATGTACAGGTAAACCCATTATACACACTTAATTTGTTCCTGAAAACACTGCACAATTGAAATTGTGTATACCCAGATCCTATTTTTATTTTTTTTTTTATATATATATATATATAATTTTTTTTTTACAAGGGGGTAATGTTTTCCAAGCCCATCTGAAAACTTTGAACCAACTTTTCAAAATATCACAACAATGTAAAACACCTTGCAGCACACATAGTATGGTGCCACACACACCACGTATGAACTCTTAATGTACTCAAGAGTGAAGAGAAGAACAGCTGATTGTGACTGGTAGATGGCTCACCTCTTTCAATTCTTTTAATCGTTGCCATCTTCACTTCTGTGGTATACACCTTTCTGCCATTATTACCTTTTTTCTTTTAATTTTTTCACATGATTTTGTACATTTTGTGGCCCCATTTTGCTCAGTTACACTTTCAGATTAAAAAAACTGCACAAACATGTAGAAAATAAGTGAACATGACACATGAAACTAGAATGATATTGGCAGAATGTGTCTCTTACTGATTGCTGTATTAACTCACAAGGCAGTACCATATAGTAACAAGCTGCTTGCAAAACATGTGAACTGAGAATTTCTTGATTTTTTTTTTTTTTTTTTTTGCAGACAAATTTCTGGTGTTGTGTTTGAGCTGTGCTATTGCAGGGCCTCTGTTGTGCAGACCGAGAGCTGGTATTAAAAGTTTTGCTGTGTTACAGTAAAATTGTGTATACAGGGCTTAATCTGTGCAGAAATTAGCAGAGAAAAGTGTGCAGTTCATATCTTGTTACTTCCCTGTAATGTCTGATTGATATCTTCAAAATATGTAATTTGTTGTTAACAGACTTGGTTTCATAGAGATACTGTTTTATGGTTATTTTAACTTAACATAAATGCAGTAATAATATCCCGCATAAATAGTTTGTTAAATCGAGAACATACTGTATACATACTTAATATAGACCTGGAGTAAAAGTAGAAGAAAGAAAGCTCCTCCTAGAAGCAGAGCTGTAGACCTTACATAGCCCTTCCTTTTTCCAGACCCAGAAACACTCTGCAACATATTCGTTACAAAAGAATTCATAGAATCTGTGCTTGTTTTCTAGATTGTCAAGGAGGCATATGTGGATCATACCCAGTTTGACAAGAAGGATGTGCATTACGACGCCTCCAGCAAAGCAGAAAACCCCAAATGGTATATGGTGAGGAAGCACCCTGCATTATCCATTATCCATGTTTTTATGTTTTGCTTTGTGAGGTAAGTGTGTAATTATTGCATCAGTTTGGTGTCACCCCCCCCCCCCCCCCCCCCCCCCCCCCCCCCCCCCCCCCCCCCCCCCCCCNACAGATGGCTGATAACTTTGGTGCCCCCCCCCCCCCCCCCCCTTTGGGTTGTTCTCTTCAGAAACAGAAGAGCAGCGTTTGTCATGTCAGACTGCCCACATTTTGAGGGGATCTATCAGAATGTGTCCAAGGCTAAACACTGTGGTTCATGTGTCTAAACTGGTGTTTAACCATCCAAGGTGGACGTACAGTTCGAGCGGATGACCAAGCGCTTTCTCTCACTGGCTGAGCTGAAGAAATACCACCTGCAGCACAAGGCCAAAGGAGGTGCCCTGCGGGACATGGCCTTGTTCACGAAAACTCGGTTGTCTGTACAACCCTTGACCGCTGGTGTGTAGGAGTGGAGTGATGACCTCAGTCAGTTATTCAGTCTCTAACACACCTACACAGTGCCTTTCCAAAGAATATAAACCTTATTGTTTGTTGTTCTTTTTCTCCATAGACAATTCAAACAACTTCCATTATTACTACCTGCAGGTTAAGGTGTGATTATGTTTAATTAAAAATCTATAGTCTTTCTAACACATACTTTTTTTTATTTATGTTTTGGTTTTTCAGAAGAATTTAACTTCATCTTGAGCCTGGAGGACAAAGCCCCAGTGTAAAGAATGAAACTTGTGTTTGACTGCCTGGTTCCTCTGACGAAGAAGCTCTTGCTGCAGTTACTGGGTGCAGGCGCAGCCATGTTGATACTGTTAGCCAAGGTGCCTCCACTGTGCTGGTCTTTTTACTGCCCAACTCTGCTTTTAACTCCCACTCCTCTGTCATGGTGACAGGTGCTCAGTTTCCATCACTTAAATTTTACAGTTGGTGGGAAGACAGTGGTTGCATTGGCTTTTAAAGACTGTGAGGATTTTGTGATCTTTTATACTGGAAAAATGTGTTAAACTTTCAAGATTAAAGATTAACTTAGTTATTTCACTGTCTTTAATTAAAAATGGCAAACTTTTGAGAAACCTGACAGGTTAACTGATGCAATATTTAATGTCCAGTCCGAATAGGACTGAGAGTTTGGATCAGCAAAAAAGATGTGTTCACGCACGGCTGAAGTCCTCCTTAGCGGACAATGTCTTGTTTTCCCACCAGGTGGCGATACTGCACGAGTTTTGCGTATATCCCTGATATGAACACAAGGTGTAATGAGCTTGTGAAAAAAAGTGTTGCTCGTTTTAGAGGGCGGCAGTGTTACACAAAGCTGCATGTGGTCCAGCCCATGTGCTCAGGTAGCACATCTCCCTTTTCCTCCCGCAGGGTTGCAGCTGATAGCATAGTGATTAGAGATGTTGTCTTACAATCTGAAGGTCCTAGGTTTGAATGCCGCTATAGTACCCTTATTTAAGGCACTTACCCTGAACTGACACAGTCAGTACATGCTACTGTATAAATGGGTAAATCACTGTAATCTTGATTATTTACCGCTGAAAGCCATCTTGGACATTGGAGTCAGTTACATGAAGGTTAGTACAGTAGTACCTTAATTAGTTCTCCAGATGTGCTCTTCAGAAATGGCTCATGTCCTCAAACATCACTATAAGAGTAAGAGGTCATTAATATAATACAGGGAGACTGAAAATGGTATGAGCAACATAATACAAACTAGTTATATCTTCAGTAATAGTAAATATAAGCAGAAAACAGAATTTTAAAAATTTAAAACACCAAGAATTTGTTTAATTTTCAAAATTTTTAAAATAGGATGCATTGTTCAGAGTGCTATCAGGCAAACAGTGCTGTAGGAGATTAATTGCTAATGAAGGTATTATTGAAATGTCAGCTTTATTAACACAGCAGTGTAATGTGTACACAAACAGCTTGCTGGCAGTCTCCCTGTATTGTTACACCAATACAGCCACTCACCATATGTTCCCCTTTAGATTAACTCTGCTAATTCCAGTGTTTTCTGCAAGGATATCGCTAATTTTAATCCACGCCAGACTGTTGTGACAAATGGTGATAAATGAAAACAAAGAAGTTAATCACAAAAGCATTTACTACTGTATAATATTAAGTCATCACACTCGTTTAGTAGTAAGTAGTGCCTCCTTTGGCCTTTGAAACAGGAACAGTTCATCCAAGCATGGATTCTGCAAGATTTTGGATGCATTGTGCTGGAATGCTGTACCAAGCAGCAATAATTGTGTTGTGTAGATGCTGCAGATTGGACAACTGCACTGTTTTTACCTCATGCTAAAGATGCTCAGATGGGGTGAGATCTGTGGACTGTGCAGGACACTGAAGCAATGGAAACTCGCTGTCCTGTACCTGGAACCATTCAGTGATGGTATGTGCCTCGTGACCTGGTGTGTTATGCTGTAGGTGTCCATCTGAGTGTGGATAAACTGTAGACAGGATGAACTTGATCAGCATTGATGTTCTGAAACACCGTGGCGTTTAGATGTTCTTCAGTGGGTATCAGGGGCCCTAAACATTCTTCCCACCATCACATTGCCAATGCAAGCATGTACTGTTGGCACCAAACAGGATGGCTCCATGGAATTGTGTTGCTTGTGCCCGATTCTGATCCTTCCGTCAGGATGATGCAAAAGAAACCAGGCAACTTTTTTCTACTCCTCACCAGTCCAGTTTTGATACCCTGTGCTTCCTAGAGACCTCTTTCATCTTTCTCATTGACAGCATCGGCACCCAAAATGGCCTTTCTCTATTGTAGCCCACTTGTGACAAAGTCCTGTAAGTGGTATGTTCCAAGCTGGCATTCTGCACAACAATGTTGAATTCGGATGTGATTTTCCCGGTTGTGGTCTGTCTGTTTACTTGTGCAATTTGTGCCATTCTGCTTTGGCTCCTTTGATCCACAAGCTTTTTGTGTCCACAAGATTGAAGTTCACTGCTACTTTTAAAAAAAATTTCTACCAATCTCGGTAAGCCCTTGAAATGGTTGTATGTAAAAAGCCCAGGGGCGACAACCGTTTGGAAGATGCAAGAACTTGCACACATAGCACCAACCAACATGCAGTTTTGAAAGTCACTAATGTCTCTCGTTTTGCCCATTCCGATGCTCAGTTGAATACTAACTGATGCTACAAATGCTAGTCTGCCTGATTTTTCCACACACCACAGTCACATGGTGTATGCCTTGTTGGAATGTAGAATTTGTGTGAAGGTGGGCAGTGTACTTATAAACTGGATCTTGACGTATATAAAATAGCTCTGTGATGTGGACATTCGCTGCCCAACTGTGCTCATCGACTGCTGAGTGGGTTTTGACGTACTGGGGACCACTCGCAGTCCTAGACGGTGTATTCTTACTTGGGTTTGAATGTGGCTCAGTCTGTGTGGAGGCTGCATGTTCGCATGGGTTTCCTCTCATATTCCAAAGATGTGTTTCATTGAATCATGGAATCTAAACCGCCCTTACTGTGTGTGTTAGATTGATCTGCTCTAAAAATTAATGAATGATTGTAGGGAGTTTACAGTCTAGTACTGTAATTTTCCTTGGGAAAAGGAAAGGATTAGTTCAAAACCATTATACTTCATTTTGAAGAAGTGCATTTGTTAAATAAAAAAAAAATGTTTCTCCAGGACAGTGACACACAGCTGCTCTTATAGTACACTGTGCTCTGATTCAGCTCTTTTGTGGGCTTCACTGATAAAAATGATTCACAATGATTACATGTTTGCCACTGTACTCACTCTGTTTTTCCTAGATGTTGTAATCCTGAAAATCCTTGTGCAAAGCACTAAAATGTCAGTAATGAACAAATGTCCTGCAAGTGTCTTTTGTAGTTGGATGACTCCTTTTTCTCTCCTTGATGCAATAACGTCAACACTGTCATTTACAGCATTTTGACTCTCAAAACCCTCCTCACACAAACATCTCTGCCAAAAGGTCAGATTGCATTATTGTAATGTGTAATCTGTGAATCAGATGTAATATTAACCACACGATGTTTGTTATAACACAAATGTTTATTATGAAAAACATACTTCATAGGTTCATCATGGCTCATAGTAGAAATAAACATAAGTGCAATTTTATTTAATATTTTCAAGCATTATGAGTTCACAAGAATGGAAGATAACCTTTGACTGAAATGCAGAGGTTCAGCATTGCTTCTCACGTAGGGATGTGTGGCCTCTGTATAACAATCAGATATCCGGATGTTATCTTTCCATTTCTATCTCTTTCCTAGGAAATATTCACCATACAAAGGACCTTTATTGAGCAAGTCACATTTCACACTGCCTTTCACGGGGTTGGCGTGGTGTGTTCACTTGGTGTGTTCATTAAAACTGAATGTGCCTCTGGTAACTGGCAGCACTGGGCCAGTGTGTCTCCAGTCAGACAGTGGGGAGAGAAGACAGTAAATCACCAGGCAGTAATAAACAGACCAACAATTGAGCCAGCATACAATTTTGTTCCTGTTGCCATCTAACAATGTCAAGTTCAGGTTTTTCATGAACTCAATGTGAAACTGTCCAACTCTATCTCAGAATCGCAGGTGCAGGCAGAAGGGTTCAGCTCAGCTCAGTACCAAACAAATGTCCTGAGCGTTGATCGTCTACACATTAAATCTGGTGCAAGGAAGGCACTTGAGAGAAATGATTTACCTATAGGGTAAAAAGCACCTCCTGCTGCAGCAGTAATGTATAGAGTGCAGAAAATGCATGCAGTGCCAAGTTTATCTTTCTGTGAGCTTGACACAATGCCTCCCCATTATGGCTACTAGTTTTGCTTTGAGTATTTTCTGAATAAACTGAGATGGAAAAAATTTAGCCTAGGAAAATGTAATCATGAATTCTTTACAGTTGTCACCACCGTCCCTTTTCTTTTCCTGATGAAAAGTACATCTACATGAAATAAACTTGTTGTGGACACAGATTCATAACTTGCAGAACCCCAATACTAATGATTTTCATAATTAAAAAAACAGCAATTGGACAATAATTCCAAAGTACAGAAGATTAAGAGCAAAGGTCACTTAAAAGTAGAATTTAATAATGACTAGATGCTAGCATTGTAAGAATGTCTAGAGATCCTTTACTGGTCCTCTAAAATAATAACAGTCCACCTTTCATCTAATTGCATAAATTTTCCAGTATTAAAAATCCTTTATAACACAGGTGACCAACAACAGTAACACACTAAAATGGTGCATCAAAAGTAAGTGTTACCTTTCAGTGGAATGTTAAAATGGGGAAAAAAAGACGTTTAACAATTTTTTTTAAAAAGTAAACCATCTGACTTAAAAATATACCATCAAAAATAGTCTGACCATTTTTTGTACAAAAAAGTTACACAAATGACAGTAGATTGGAAGAGGATTGTTTGCAGTAGAATCCCGAGGCTCGAGTGAGCTATGTGAGACCCATGGGAAAAGAAGCATCTCCTCTCCACCCAAAACTCCTGTGCTTAAATACATTGCATCAACTAAGGAAATTTAATACTGCATGTCAGTGATTTTCTCACAGTTTTCCCTTATTAAGAAGCAGCTCATACAACTGCAGCTGGCCAATAGTACTGTACTGTATGTACAATCTATGTATTCTCCAGAAAGTTTCTGTTCAACATTTGGAAAACATGCAGGCGTTACTGGAAAGTTCTTAATTTTGGTCAAAGCAAGAATGAAAATAAAATGACTGTGGTATGTGCTGGTCAACCAGTGGCGTGAAAACAGTTTCCATGTCGTCTCTGTCAGCTTTGGCACTTGAGCAGCTTCAAGGCAGATTCCTCCACACCTCACAATCTTCATGCTGCCTGGAATGAAGATGGGCAATCTGGAGTTTGCAAGGCCCATGGCCTCAGTTGGCCATTTTGGACCCCCTTCCTCCTCAAATGACAAAGGAAGACTTGTGCCGGAAGCCTCCCTGAGGAATAAAGCATTTTTTAAACAACTTTCTTCCTTATAATTTGTAATTTTACTTTTCATACTTTACAGAATATCCAGTTATGAAACAGTTGAACCTGCCCTCTTCTACACTCCTTTGAAATTATTAAATTTCAAAGATATCAACAGTTTCACATTTGTATTTACATGCATTTTTGCACATTTTTAAAATGTCTGCATGTAGTATTGTGAACATGAACTGCTTTTACATGGTCTGGTTACAGATAACAGTAAAGTGTACCTGAACAGTAATGGTGGTATGGAACCACTTTAATTTAACTATTTTCCACAGTGTCTGGTGTTACTGAGTGTTTTTGTTTAGTAACAAAATGAAAGATACTGTGTATAATTTGTGGGATAACCAGTCAACAATCCACATTAAACAGGAGTTTGTAGAGACAAAGCTTATTTGTCATTTTAAATTAGTTTTAATTTTAGCATAGCTCCAAGAAAATATATATATTAAAGTGTTTTACAACATTGTTTATTATAGCTATAATAAGGTATATAGGATGTAATATAGGATTTTTACAGCTCCAAACCAGTGAATAAGTTGAGTGAAATTGTATTATATAGCCTTTATTGGCAACGACTTAGTGGTAAAATTAACTTCTGATTTACGAACAACTCAAGTTAAAAACATACTTGTGGTCTCTGTTGTGCCCTTAAGCTGAAGAGCCAGCGTGTTACCCATTTTACCTGAATATTTACCTGAATGATGTCACAATAGAATTTCCCTTGAGATTGCAATACTGCCAGGATGTTAACTTTGTTAACAGCAGCCCACTTTCACGTGTAATTGGCCAGGAATATATTCTCACCTCATCTTCAGGTTTAATGTAGTCCAGACCATCTCTGCTGTCCGGGGCTTTATAGCTAAAGGGAAAACAACAGTCAGAGACTTTAGATGTCAATTCACAGCCAGAGAACAACTGACTTAGGGATCTAAGGACCTCAGTCTCTCAGCCCACTACTGCTTCTCATACTCACTCACTCACATCTCATTAACTCACTTGTTTCCAGCCTCCCTGCTGCGGATGAAGTAGCCATTCCTGTACGCACAGCAGACCCCAACCATGATGACCAGGAGGGCTCCTGCAAGTGCAAGCATGCCCAGTACGATCCCTATAATGTTGACGTCATCTGATAGAGGGAGAGGATAAGGTGGGTTCACACTGTCACCATGGAAATGCAGAAAAGCACAGCTGCCCAATTGGCTAGAGACTTACACACTTCCATGGTCTGAGGACCACACTCGGCGTATCCAGCGTCATTCTCTGCCACGCAGTGGTACTGTCCAGAGTCTTCCTTACGAAGCCCGGTGAACAACTGGTGAAAAAAACAAATGAATAATGAGATACCTGAAAGGTCACTACAGGCTCTTGAGGTCACAAACAATAGCACATTAAACACATTAGAAACTGGTTCTCTTGTGTTACTATGTGGAGAACTGCTTTCTGGACTGTAAATGGCTACAAAGCTATCTTCTAATCCAGTGCCTCAACTACTTGAAAGTCCCCCCAAAGCACATAAAGCTTTACCCCTTATCAGACCCAATATTTCACGCTCAGATGCTCACCAGAGTCCCTGTTTCATGGTTGATGGTGTATGAGGAGTTTAAAAACTTAGGGTTACTCTTGGGGTCTTGAGGAATCTCCTCCTGGTTACGGAACCATTGGTACTGAGGTCGTGGGAAGGCCTCATCTTCTGAACAGCGCAGTTCTGCAGATTGGCCCACTGGTACTGCCCTAGGCACGCTGCACCTGGGTACCACTGGCTTCACTATGGACAGGAACATAATAAAGGGTACCACTGAACTATGCTTAGCATACAGACCATAACTCAATCCTCAAACCACAGACTGTTACCCACACTCATATTAACTTGGTATGCCACCTACAGGCTTCTACCCACCCTCAATAACTTTGTCCTCCACCCACAGGCCGTTATCCACACTCACAGTAACTCAGTACGCCACCCACAGGCTTTTATCCACTCTCACATTATTTAGTAGCTAGTGATAAAATGCTAGCAGAAAAGAAGCAAAGCATTCACATACCTCTGACAACCAGGTCAATTAAAACTTCATCAAAAGTCTTGTGGTCCATGTGGGCCGTGACCTCACAGCGGTACTGGGCTGTATCCGATCTGGTTAAATTGGTTATGACTAGTGTGGCAGGTTCTTTAATGTATGCTCTGTTCTCCAGTTCCCCTGAAAATCAAACACACTGCCATCAAAACTATAAAAAACACACTGCTATTTTTAGCAGGAAACAGGGCATATGTACAGTAATTCTTCAGTCAGTGCAGGTGTATCAATATGCTTTTTATGGAGACTAAGACAACACTTTTGTGGACCATAGTTGAATGTGACTGTCTTACAATGCCTGTCAGAAGTTTGAGTACATCTTGCATGGGCAGTACTTGTATGGGACAAACTGAAGAGAAGAATAAAAGTATCTTATAAGTGTCTTACATCTTTCTGAGACTCATTTCCTGCTGAAATTTGTTAAGCAAATGCTGAATGTGAAAAAATATGTCCCTACAAGTGTGTAATGAAAAAATATTATATTAATTCCCTTTACATAAGCTAAGAACTCCAATGTCAATATTATATAAAGACCCATCAACACTATCCACATCGGTAAGATGTACTTACTTGAAATCTGTTTCTCAAAATAAACATAACTTGGTTCACCATTTTTTATTTTCTTCCATTCGATTCTTGGATTGTTTGTTGAAATAGATTCTATCAAACAAGACAACTCAATAGCTGGAAAAGAGAAAAATTTAATTTCTGTTACAATGTCAACAAAGGCTTTTAATCTTGAAATGGCTAGTCTGCAACAGGTCTTGGGGAATAAATGTTTTATAGTGACTACACTCCAAAAACCAGAAATGGAAAATGTACAGAGATTATTGTGTCTAAATTCTAGACAAATACCAGACTTTGTACTTACAGTTAAATTCATTGGCCCATGGGGTCTTGTTTGTGGTTCTGAGTATTACAGCAAATGTGGTGAAGCAGACTGTAAAAAATAAAAGAATTGTTGGTGATGCCTTTCTGGAGCATGTAAATAAAACACTTTGTGACCATGTGCACATATGTCAAGCCAGAGTACAATGACCCATTAACTTAAGTGCTGTGTTGGCTTCTCATTAAAAAGAAAAACACATGTTCTGGATTCACAAATACCCTTTAGCACTAGATCCCACCCGCTCTTACCTTTCAAACAACCCACGAGGGCCTACAATCCTTACTCGTGTAGAAATATGACATTTAAATGTAGAATTAGAGGATCAGGAATATAAAGTCTGAGAGATTTGTATGTAAGACACACACAGAAAATCAGCACATAACAACTGTCATATCATCAGATTATTATGAAAGAGTCAAAATATGTGTATACAGAAGGAACTATATCGTACTCTGGTCCCTCTCTGCTACAGACCTTCTGAAAGGAGTAGGTGATCCTCAAAAGAGGTTTAGATCAAAGTTTGGGTAACAAGTAATCTGCCAACTACATTGAGCCATAAAACCAAGGATGTCACACTTCTAAAGCTATGATTCCCATGCAGTTTTTAAATCAGAAAATGAAGCATTAGATAATATATATAAACACTGTCTACTTCAGAGAAGTAATAACCAAACAAGTGGATTAAACCAGACAATCTTGTAATAGCTAGGTACTGTGTAGTATTTTGCATGTGAGAAGAGAGCCAGTGTAGCCCTCAGAACCTGCTTTCCAATCCATTATTATTGCATTGACCATGTAATCCATGGCTGGCATCTAAATCTCACCTGTTCCTCAACACTGTTACCATGGTGCTGTGAGGTGTGATCCCCAACAATTCTTTATTCATGTAGCTCACACTTCTCCAACACAACTTACAGTGTTTAGGTTTGGTATATAAGTAGTTTACTACTCATACCACTATGTAATTTAATCAATGCAGGGTAAGTGCTTTGCACAAGGGTACTACACAAGATGGGATATAAATCATTGTCTTTCAAGATGTGAGCAGATACTGAAAGGCTTTATGACACTAATCTCATACATGCACTGTGAAATTTTGCTGTGTCAGTGGCGAGGCTGTCTTCTTGTATTTCCTGTATGTCAGCAGCAGAGCCAAACTGTGAGGACACAGCAGACACAACTCTCCCATCCCTCCTGTGACCCTGAGGTCATGCAAAGTCAAATTTAACTCAACAATCCATTACAGGGATGAAGGAGCAACCCCGAGCTTGATGTCATGGTTGAAGCTGGTGACATTCTGTCTTAATGGACATAGGGACACAGGTAACCATGGTTAGTATCATTCCTCCTTCCCATGCACGCACTTCCCAGTGAACAATAATTTGCCTGTAGCTGTCAGTTTACTGTTGTTGACATGGCCTTTAGATGCTCAGTTTCTAACAAGTTCATAAATAGCGCATCCCTCTGATTTTCCCTCTGATAAAACTCAGCCTTTTCATGAAATATTTTTTGCACAACATGAAGGACACCTTGTCCTGCAGAATTAGCTGATCACGGGCTCAGACTTAGATGATGTTGGTTGCCAATTTAACACCTGACCTTATAATCTCAGACTGACGTCTTCTCTAATCCCATTTCAGAGTATAACAGTCAACAGTGTCAGAACAAGTCCTCCTGTGTAGCTGTGGTTGACCTAAAAAAGTTTCATATATATGGTAGTTGTTCTAGCTTAAACAATACATTTGTATACAACTGCATATTTTTCTCTTAAAATGTGGATTCCTCCAAACTATCTGTATCAGACAAAGCAGCATATATCCACCTGGAACCCTTAAAGTTAGGATCTGTGAACCTGCAAAAACCCTCAACGCAACACTGACACTCCCCACTTAAAGTGCTGCATCACATTGGCTGTTACTAATAAAAAGGACAGAGGGAAACAACCACCGTGTGCATATGATCTGGTTGGAAGTCCTTCCAGGAAGCAGAGGAACAGCTTTTAAGAGCGGTGGTGACAACCCCAGGGCATTGAAACACCACTAAGACAATTATATAAAAACTTCGCACAGAGTTTTATATTTTGTAGAAAACTGAACAATGAAAGGACCCAGGTTTGAATCCTCTCCCCAGCACCCTTTATCAAAGTACTTACCCTGAAGTGATGCAGTCAAAGCTACCCAGCAGTATAAATGGATTAATAGTTGCAGGTCTACTGGGAAAAAAAAAACTGCAGGATTTTTGTTCCAATATTGAATTCCTTTAAAGAATTTATTTTGGGGAATAAACTAAATAAACAAAAAGCCTCTTTCAGATAATTTTAATTCCATTATGCTTGTGTCACTAAATTTCTGTTGTATTTTATCCAACATCCAAGAAACTGGCCATCAGATTATAAACTTGACAGCTGCATGTCAACTTCTGGATTTGCACGGGACACAAATACACAAGAATATAAATCCAGATTTAAAAAAGAAGAGCGAAGAGCTGCACATGTTAATCCTCATTCTTCTTAGAATGAATAAGTGAACAACAAAGAATAATTATATTGTTTCTTTCAATCACAGCACTGAGAACTAGATTATATGTAAACTGTCTAAGAAACCAAATTGTAAGACACACACAATGACTTATGAGAAAAAACAACTATCTGAACAGTCTATATAGTTCCACTGACCGATACAGACAATCCTGGTGTCAAACTCTGGATTCATTTTATGATGAACAAGGAGAACTAAACTAACAGTGACCCCCCCCCCCCCCCCCCCCCCCCCC